>PGFW01045817.1:4595-15361 GCA_003123925.1 Haematobia irritans | reverse complement strand
GCTTAAATACGAATGCAATTTGGCTTAGCAGTTAGAAGAGCGGCCATTTCTCTAATCATTGAAGGTTTTTGTCCTTGTCCCAAAAGTCGATGAAACTTTTCAATGAATCGGTGATTGGTCGCTGGTATCAATTAAGTGATTGCTCTAAAGAATGGGGGTATCAGGTAACTGGACAGTAAAGAATATGTTTTGGCTAAGGTCAAACTGATCTTAATATTCTGAAAAATTCTCTTTAAATTTAATGAATTGTGTCTTTAAATCTCTGGTTGTCTGTTTTGCTCTGACAGCAAAGCAACAATAGTCGTTCGACGATATAGGACATGTTTTTCAAAACTTTAAGTTGTAAGAGGAGTTTTTTACTTTATAACATTGTGAGCAACTGCACTGGAAGGTTCGAGTTCTCAATTCTTGGAAAGATAAAGGTTGCCACTAACTCATTTTTAGAAAGACTCTTGAGGTAGCATATTGAAGATAAAAATTGCTGGGAAAGCGAAAAATTAAATTGTGCTGCCTTAGGAAGCAAGTAGCACAAAACCTGATAATTTCAGAAAGGACATTGGCGTAACAAGTGACTCCTGGTTGTACTTGTATTCTCCGCTTCCTTAGCTCGAAGGTCAATACCACAATTTTTTGAAGTAAAGACAATAATCTGTTTGGAACCGAGTACTGTTTTTTTCATGTTCACTTACCACATCTTATCATGTTCTTGTTTTGTGTGAAGTACTAGTGCACTCGTATGGACGTTAGATTACTATTTTCGACGTGAGACCGATTTTAATAGAGTTTAATGACTACCTTGTGCGCAGGTTGCAGTAGTGTACGCGGTAACCAAGTAGGATGTCTATGCTATTTTATTATGATCTCTGTCTCGGTCTCGGTGTTGTAGGCAGTTTTCTAATCGCATTCGCATTGGTGTGTGAGGGTGGTTGGTGTAGCGAGTGAAATGAGGTGCGATCGTGGCGTCGCGTGTTTGCGTGGCGCTCGTGTGTTGGTTGTTGATTAGGATTAATGATTTATTCATCCTTCACCATGATGGCTATAAGAATGGAAATGTATCGGAGAATGACGTTCATCGGACAAGTACTGAAAATGGTTACTTGTGTGTTTCGGTGGTGGGTGGGGTAACATTCCAGATGGGTCACAGGTGTATCTTCGAGAAGCGTCGTGGGTAACCTCCTTCTTGTTAAAGAAGTGTGGTTGCCTGATAGCTAGCGTCATATATAAACAAGAAGAGAATCTGTATGGGGTTAGAGGTGGTGTGTGCTGTAGGTGTAGCAGTTAGAAGAAAATCCATTGACTCGTTCCAGAATTTGGTTCGTTTCTGCGGTACTGTTAAAGGAGGAATGGCTGCGTGGTGGTGTTCATTGATTCCGTATCGGTAGAGTAAGCGGATTGGTGAGATAGCAAGTAAGGGATACGTTGTGAAGACAGCCGATGGCTGTTTATAAGATTTAGGGTTTTGTGGTTGCTGGCTTCTGATGTTAATTAAATGTTTTATATTGTGGCGGTTCCGCCAGCATCTTTGTTGCTTTCGAGTATGTGGTGCAATAGGCTTTTGTTAATAAGATTGATGGGGTAATGTGGGCAACTTGTATTTTTCAGATGATTAGAGCGGGAGCTTCCTGTTTATATGAGATGAATGCTATTCCTTAAATAAAAAAGCTACTGGGGTTACAGATTAATAGTTTTGAATTGAAAGCGATTTGCCGGTAGTTATTTACGATGGTCGGGCTGGTGGGTATGCAAGAGAGTGCAAAGGACGCATAAAATTTAGAAGACGATTTTGTCAGGTTGTAAGTTAAAGAATTTTCAGAATTATAGAAGGTCAGATTTGTTGGTTTACCCATTTCGACAGTTTTTTCTTTTAAGTTGATGGATACTGGCGATTGTTTCGTAGAGCATGGAATCATGCTGGTAGTTGGGCTATGAAGGACAAGTACTGATGTCATTGAAAGCAGGGTGGTATCGAGCTTGGTTGTGGACATGATGAAATAGAGAGACGGGGTGATATTAGAGGGAAAAGTGGCGGGTCTTCGGTGGTGCGGGGAGTGCTAAGCTAATTTTGCGTTCGGATGTGTGTAGGAGACAGCGCAGATCTGTCGGATTCTTCACGACGAAGATTTTTTCAGTGTGACCCATTTGATGGACATGAAGTTTTCGCTAGCTTTGCCTATGCGTCATCTTTAGCAGATGTGGTTAGTACATTTGTGTTTGATTGTTTTGAATGTGTAGGCGTTCTTTAACATGTTTTTAGGGAGTTGGTTGTTCGTTGGCATTGTGTGGGATTGGTACTGCGGTTGTATGCCTTTTACGAGATTTTCGTGTCTGATACCATTGATTGTATGTGTTGTTGAGTTGGTGTGTTTGGTTCGGGGTGGATATCGTGAGAGCTGTGTGTCAGTTTCATTTGTGCAGGAGGTTGTCGACGCCAGTGGTGTGAAAGGGTGAGGATCAGTAATGGAGTTTGTTCCAAGACACGAAATCTTCGATCTCACGACAATATTTTTTTCAGTGTGACACCAATTGTATGGACATGGAAGTTTGCTAGCTTTGGCCTATCCGACTTTAGCAACTTTAGTACATTTTTTTATTGTTTTTGAAAATTTACTTCTTTAACATTTTTAGCTTCTTTGCCACTTTTACATTACTGCCTGTTTGTATTGCCTTTAAATTTCCGACATACCAAATTTATTTGTTGGAGTTGGAGTTTTTTTTTTTCTTTATACTAACTTTGGCAGTTTCATTTTCAAGTTTTCCACCCATTTGAAAGTGTAACAAATGGAGTTTTTCCACAATCAACACTACCATCACCACTATCATCACGCATCATTCTATTGTTTTTCTCTAATTGTCTTCCGGTTTTCTGTGTCACATTAAAGTAAACCACGCCTGGCTACTCAAACGGCCAAGAGTTGAGTTGTTGCAGAATTTTGTTGAAGTGAATAAAGAAATCTTGAATAGAGTGGTTAATGTCAAGACCTTGTCAGAGGCAGATTTATTGTGGAGCAGCAAATTGGAGCATGTTTTTTTGTAGTTTCTTTTCGCAACATTGGTCTTCATATATTGAGTTGAATATGCAGGCAGAGAAATGAACGGTTCTTCGTATATAATTAAGAGGATTTTTTTATAAACAATTAAATATGGCGCTTAATTCGACCGATCCTCTAAATTTCGGTTTTTAATTTTTTTTTCTCATCTAGCAAAATAGAATCAAGTGATTGGTTCATATGCTGGACTATATATATAAAACAACTATATACGACCGAATGTTCGAAAGGCCTAATTTTAAATACACACCACCATGGATCGCATGCAAGAATTCTCTCTGAAAACACTCTCCGTAATGAAGATTGTAATAACAAATCAAAAAGTCGAATATCCAAATTTTTTGAAATCTGGAAAGACCACCTTTTGAGACTTTTTAAAAAAATTAGAAAACAACATTTCCACATTTTTGAACTATTCCAAAATTGGAAAAAAATTGGAATTTACACTTTTAAATTTTTGATTTGTGGTTAAACTGGATAATTGTACACATTCTTATTCACGGCATGTCTGTTAGAGACGATCAAACCTTAAAATAAAATAAGCGATTTGGGGCTTTTTATGCCGAACCGCACAGGTCGTTTCTACAAGGTTACTGAATTTTGACAAAATGTTCTATAGAAATGAAATGTTGACAAAATTTTTCATACAAATAAAAATTTTGAACAAATTTTCTATAGAAATAAAAATTGAACAGAATTTTAAAAATGTTGACAAAATTTTCTATAGAAATAATATTTTGACAAAATTTTCTACAGAAATAAAATTTTGAAAAAAATTTCCATACAAATAAAATTTTTACAAAATTTTCTCTAGAAATAAAATTTTTAACAAATTTTCTATAGAAATAAGAATTTTAAGAAATTTTCTATGGAAATTCCATTTGACAATTTTTCATAGAAATGAAATTTTGACAACATTATTTCTATAGAAATAAAATTTTTTGTCAAAATTTTTCTATAGAAATAAAAATTTTGTAAAATTCAAAATTTTCTATAGAAATAAAATTTTGACAAAATTTTTTATAGAAATAAAATTTTGACAAAATTTTCTATAGAAATAAAATTTTGACAAAATTTTCTATAGAAATAAAATTTTGACAAATTTTCTATAGAAATAAAATTTTGACAAAATTTTCATAGAAAATAAATTTTGACAAAATTTTTCATAGAAATAAAATTTTGACAAAATATATTCTATAGAAATAAAATTTGACAAAATTTCTATTGAAATAATATTTGACAAAATTTTCTATGAAATAAAATTTTTGACAAAATTTCTCTAAGAAATAAAATTTTTGACAAAATTTTCTTTATGAAAAATTACAAATTTTGACAAAATTTTCTTAATAGAAAATAAATTTTGACAAAATTTTCTACAGAAATAAAATTTTGAAAAAATTTACATAGAATAAATTTTACAAAATTTTCTATAGAAATAAAAATTGACAAAATTTTCATAGAAATAACAAAAATTTTGAAAAAAAATTCTATAGAAATAAAAATCTGAACAAGAATTTCTAAAAAATTTGGTATAGTTTTCACAAATTTTACAAAATTTTCTAACAGAAATAAAATTTTGAAAATTTCTAGCTATAAATAAATATTTACAAAATTTTCTTTAAGAAAAAAATATACAAAAATTAAATTTCTTATAGAAATAAAAATTTTAAGAAAATTTTCTATGGAAATAACATTTGGAAAAATTTCTCATAGAAATGAAAATTTTGACAACATTTTCATATAGAAATAAAATTTTGACAAACATTTTTTATATAAAAAAAATTTTGATAAAATTCTATAGAAATAAAATTTTTGACAATTTCTATAGAAATAAAATTTTGACAAAATATTTACAAAATAAAATTTTGACAAAATTTTCTACAGAAAAAAAATTTGGACAAAATTTTTCATAGAAATAAATTAAATTTTTGAAAATAAAATTGCAGTTAGAAAAAATATTTTCTAAAAAAATTTGGTATAGAAAATATTTTTTCACAAAATTTTACAGAAATAAAATTTTGACAAAATTTCTAATAAATAAAATTTTTACAAAATTTTCTAAGAAATAAAATTTTTGAAAAAATTTTCTATGAAATACATTTGACAAAAATTTTTCATAGAAATAAAAATTTTGACAGAAGTTTTTCTAAAAATGTATAAAATAATTTTCACAAATTTTTCTCAAAAAAATAAAAAATTTCATACAAATGAAATAAAATTTTTTACAAAATTTTTCATATAAATAAAATTTTGTACAAAATTTTCTATTACAAATAAATAAGTTTTAGAAAATTTTCTATGGTAAATACCATTTTGGACAAAATTTTTCTATAGAAATAAAATTTTTGCACAAAAGTTCTTCCATAGAAATAATATTTTTTGATATAAATAAAAATCTATAGAAATAACAATAAGGAAAGTCTAAAGTCGCCGGCGGGGCCGACTTATATTATTACCCTGCACCACTTTTGGTTAAGCTCTAAATTTCGATCCATATCACCTCGTCAAATGTGATTGGGGCTATTATAAAGGTTTTGTCCCAAATTATATACATTTTTAAATAATCACTCGATCTGGACAGAATTTTTGATAGACTTCTATCAAAATCTTTTAGACTCAAAATTTAAGTCGGCTAATGCACTTAGGGTGCGACACAATGTTAGAAAAAAATATGGGAATCTTATTTAAAATCTGGAGCAATTTTAAGAAAAACTTTCGCAAAAGTTTATTTATGATTTTATCGCTCGATATTATCATGCTATTAGAAGTTTAGGAAAATTAGAGTTCATTTTTTTAACAACTTTTCGACTAAGCAGGTGGCTATTTTACAAGCGAAAATGTTGGTATTTTGACCATTTTGAAACCGATTTCAACCAAATTGGCACGCATAGCTACAATGCTAATTCTACTCAGCTGTGCAAAATTTCAACTAAATTCGCGAGCAAAAATTGGCCTCTGTGGTCATAATGAGTGTAAATCGGCGAAAGCCTATAGATGGAAGCTATATCTAAATCTGAACCGATTTCAACAAATTTAACACGCCATAGCTTACAATGCCAATTATTACTCCTGTGCAAGATTTCAACCTAATCGGAGCCAAAAAATTGGCCTCTGTGGTCATTTGAGTGTAAATCGGGCGAAAGCTATATTTATGGGAGCTATATCTAATATCTGAACCGATTTCAACCAAATTTGGCACGCATAGCTTACAACTGCTAATTCTACTTCCCTGTGCAAAATTTCAAACCTAAATCGGAGCAACAAAATTGGGCCTTCTGTTGGTCATATGAGTGTTAAATCGGCGAAGTATAGATGGAGCTATATCTTAAATCTTTAACCCGATTTTCAACAAATTTTAACACGCATAGCTACAATTGCCCAATTATACTCCCTGCTGCGCAAGATTTCAACTAAATCGGAGCAAAAAAATTGGGCTCTGTGGTCGATTTGAGTGTCAAATTTCGGGGCGGCCGGGAAAGCTATATATTGGCGAAGCTATATCTAAATTCTGATAACCGATTTTCAACAAATTTGCACGCATAGCATACATGCTAATTCTAATCCCTGTGCAAAATTTCAACTTAAATCGGAGCAAACAAATTGGCCTCTGTGGGCAAAATGATGTGTAATCGGCGAAGGCTATATATGGGAGCTAATATCTAATCTTTGAACCGATTTGGCTGTATATTTTTGCCAAGTTTTTTCGAGGACTCATAAAATATTCGGATGTTACGGAATATTAGGAAGATCTGGTTCGATAAAACACGCACAATTATGACCAGATCGGCTGAAAAATATAATGGCAGCTTATAATTCTAAATCTGAACGATTTTTCCAAAAAATTAGGGATCGTCTTTGATCCAAAAACAGCGACCCTAATTACAATTTTAGGATAATCGCGGACTAAAGCTGCGAGCTGTTACTTTGCACACAAAATTACATCAACAGGACAAGACAGACAGAACGGAACAAGACAGACAGACGAACATCGCTAAATCGACTGAGAATTTAATTCTAAGGACGATCGGTATTACTAAACGATGGGCGTCTCAGACTTTTCCTTCTTGGCGTTACATAACAAATGCACAAACTTATATATTACCCTGTACCACAGTAGTGGTGAAGGGTTATAAAAATTGAAAGAATTTTCTAAGATTTTGGTTATAGAAATAAAATTTTTTGACAAATTTTCTTACAGAAATTTAAATATTGAAAAATTTACATAAAAATAAATTATTTACAAAATTTTTCTATAGAAAAAAAATTTGACAAAATTTTCTATAGAAATAAAAATTAAGAAAATTTTCTATGGGCAATTAACATTTGGACAAAATTTTCATAGGAAATGAAATTTGACAAAATTTTCTATAGAAATAAATTTTTGACAAAATTCTTCCATAGGAAAATAATATTTTGAAAAAAAATCTATAAAATTTAAAAATTGAACAGAATTTTCTTAAAAAAAATTTGGTTATAGAATAAAATTTTCACAAAATTTTTTCTACAGAAATAAAATTTATGACAAAATCTTCTATTTGAAATAAAATTTTTGACAAACATTATTTATAAAAAATAAAATTTGACAAAATTTTTCTACAGAAAATAAAATTTGAAAAAAAAAATTCCATAGAAATAACATTTTTTACAAAATTTTTCATATAGAAATAAAATTTGACAAAATTTTTCTGTTAGAAATTAAAAATTGGACAAAATTGTTCATAGAAATAAAATTTTGAAAAAAATTCTATAGAATAAAAATGACAGAATTTCTAAAAAATTTTGTATAGAAATAAATTGTTACAAACTTTTTTCTACAGAAATAATAATTTTGGACAACATTTTCATTAGAAATAAATTTGCAAATTTTTCTACAGAAATAAAATTTTTGAAAAAAAAACTCCATAAAAATAAAATATTTTAAAAAAACTTTTTCTATAGAAATAAAAATTTTGACAAAATTTTTCATAAGAAATAAACATTTTTTAAGAAAATTTTCTATCGGAAATACATTTGGACAAAATTTTTCATAGAAATGAAATTTTGACAAACGTTTTCTATAGAAATAAGATTTTTGACAAATTTTCTTATAAGAAAGAAATATGACAAAATTTTCATTATGAAAGAATTTTTGACAAATTATTTCTATAGAAATAAATTTAAAAATTTTCTATACAAATAAAATTGTGTATTAGAAATTAAAATTTGAGGACATAAACTTTCTCCAGAAAACAAAAATCTCCATAGAAATATAATTTTGACGGAAAATTTTCTTAGAATTAAAATTTTGACAACATTTTCAACAGAAAGAAAATTTGAAAAAATTTCTATAGAAATAAAAATTACAGAATTTTTTAAAAATTTGTATAGAAATAAAATTTGACAAAATTTCTAATAAGAAATAAAATTTTGACATAAAATATTTCTATAGAAATAAAAATTTTGAACAAAATTTTCTATAGAAATTAAAATTTTGACAAATTTTCTATAAAAATAAATTTTGACCAAAATTTTTCATAGAAAATAAATTTTGAAAAATTTTCTAAATAGACAATTAAAATTTTTGGACAAATTTTTCTTTGGAATAAAAATTTGGCCAAATTTTCTAATTAAGAAATAAAATTTTGACAAAATTTTTCTTTTAGAAATAAAATTTTTGACAAAATTTTCTATAGAAATATAAAAATTAAAAAATTTTGAAAACAGTTTCTATAGGAAATAAAATTTTTGAAAAAAATGTCTATAGAAATAAATTTTGTACACAATCTTCTTAGAAATTAAAATTTTTCAAATAATTTTGTTCTTTTGTTGGTAGTTTTTTGGTAAAATATTTATTCGCAAATTTTAGTAATTATATTTTCTGCTCGAGTGAACCGTAATTGAGATCTGCAGAATTTTGATGATCCATTTTAGTGCAAATGTTTTGTCTACCCAATGACCTTCAATACTGGCTTAAAGGCATTTTCCCAATATTTCGCAGTTACTTGACTCGCATGCTCGTATGAATACCTAATGAGGAGCAAACCATCGGTCCGTTAGAGCAATCCACACATTTATCGTTGTGCTTGAGTTCTAGTGAATGGAATGGTGTAAATTTTCAGCTAGACCTAAAAATTAATTAACTAAAACCAAAAATTTTTCCGTAACATTTTATTCTTGTATTGATATAGGCTTTAATACGAGTACACTAGTATCTTCCTCATCATTTTTTAGTTTTTTGTTTGTTTTTGAACAATACCGAATTACTTCCATTATTTTGGTTCATTAATTGCCTTTGTACTTAGAAGGCAATTGCACTTGGCAATTAATTATGAAACTGTAGCTAGAACTTTATACCAAACAATTTTGAGAATTTAATTTTGTCCCTAGGACAAGATGACCTTCTTTGTTTTTTATAATTTGCCACGATATGTAATCTTCTATGCTTGTGTTTATATTCTCTTGTCCTGTGTTTTTTTCTTATTAAATTGTTCCCAAGATGTACGTGGCACATTCATATAAATTTATAGTCACATTGATAAGAGAACGAAAAGATTTAGATGAAGAAGAATAGGATATAGGATTACCAACAAGTGTTACTGAATTTGATGATGATGCTGTGGATGGTCCCACTGCTAGTTTCACTGTAGCTATTGATGAAGGTGTCTCGTATTATTTTCTTCAGAGAAAAAGACAACAAAGCTTTTGAAAATAATTGGAAATATTATTTTTTTTGGTATAAATAACCAAAAAGGGGAGATAGCTTAAGATGACTTGATGATGCGGCATTAAAAATTAAGTCAAAAGAATCTAAATAGGAATTAAAAAGTCCGATTGATTGAATATCTAAAAATTGATTAAATATTACACAATTATTAAAAATTTCCACAATTTGATGAAAATATCAAAATTGAAATCCAAAAATGACTTTGGCCTAACGCCGTTGGTGAAACAAATACGTTCAAAATATCGAAGTCGACTTAAATACTTGGGTTGTTGGTAACAGTTGTCAAAGTACCTCAAACCTTCTTAACATTGTCTTCTAAATTGTAAGTAAGAAGATACTATTCACCTTGTTTTGTATCCTTTAGTAATTCGGCATTTTTAAATTCATACAATGTAGCGAGCTGTTTTTCCAATCGCGGCTTTCCAATACATATGCTTGCTAGAATTCTTATATGGTATTCTCGAAACTTAAAAGATTTTTCTTTTACAATCCTTTGTTAAACTATCCGATTGTTTGGCAGCAACTCCCTTAGAGTCACTCGTTGACAACTAACTGAGTGAGTGACTGACTGACGGAATGGCTGACTGCCTCGCCAACATAAGACAAGATTGCAAAACAATCAAGTTATATATTGGATTATCATCTGGGAAATACAACGAATGGTCAAGCCCTCCATGATATTGCATGAGCTTTTAATTTCGTTTCATATGTGTATTCGTATTCATCGACCGTGGGGTCAAAATAAATGCGGAAGATTATAAGGGAAATTTCCCAAATAGAGTATTGAAATCCAGAGCAGACAAACATTTCGACCACAGATCATGGACATTCCTGGGGCATATTAGAGAATAAAATTGGAACTAACAAAGTGTCTATCATCTTAAGATAATACCGTAGAGTCACTATCATGCAGCGTGTGTTGACGTTGTCGGTCATTTGAAGGATATAACTCGGGCCAAAAGTTGTCAAGGTATCACCATGCTACTTTTTCACATGGAAAAATGTAAAATTTTTAT
>PGFW01045806.1:7449-17727 GCA_003123925.1 Haematobia irritans | reverse complement strand
GTTTGAAAAGGATTTGTTTTCATAATTCCAATCAATAACTTTAATTAAGCATAATTTCAGTCGTTCAAATTAAGGCTCATTCAGAAAAATTTATTAAATGATTTTGCGGCTTGTTTAAAAACGAAGTTTAAGTTCGATAAAAATGTTTGAATTGGAACCTTATTTTTAAATACAAATAAATTGTACTTAAAAATTTATATCGTTAAATTAAAATTCAATTTTATAATTTTTTGTAATTGGCTTGTCAGTTCGAATAAAAAAGGAAATTCTTCACTAAAGTTTGAATTGCACTTGTTTTTCAATTTGCGCGATTACAACTGTATTGATATGTTTGTTAAAGAAAATGAAAATCAAAAATTAATTAATTTTTCGGAGAATTTGACTTGTTTTCAAATTCAATTAAAAACGTGTTAATTAAAAAAATGTCTATTGTTCAAATTTAATTCAATTCAAAACATTTTCAAACCTTTGAATTTGAGTTTGAATTTAAAGGAAAGTCGAATTAAACAAAATTTGAAATGGCTTTGTTTTCAAATTCAATTAAAATTTAATACAAATAATTCAATGTCGTTTTAATTAACTGCATTAATAGATGTTTCAGTTCGGCATTAAAAAGTCCCTTCAATTAATGCTTGATTTGCATATGTTTTCAAATTCATTTTAAATACTGTATACTGAAAATCATGTCTGTCTTTCAAATTTGCATAAAATTTATTGTAATCTGTTTCTCAGACTGATTTGGGCATTCAATTTGGAGCATTTATTAATTGATTTTTAGTTCAAATAAAAATTAATTCAAAATCAATTGATATTTGAATTAAGACTTGTTTTCAACTGCAATTAAACATTTTCTATCATTCAGACTCTTAACCAGTCTTGCAGTAAGCAAAAATGTCTTTTGAGGGCAGACATTTACACTGATATGGATCAGCCAGCCATTTGTGCAGCATTCGCATTCGGTTTTATTTGGTGGGTGTCTTTGGAATACTCCCATCAGGCAGTCCAGCTTATTTCACCTGCAAAGTTTCCCGTTAGGCCAGTCCCGCAGCGCTATCGCTGGCATTTCGCACTCAATAGAGGCTAAAGTCACCATTTTTGGCATGTGATTTCGTATGGGAAGTATGCAGCCGGATTTGCTGGCCGCAAAGGTCATGCCACATTGTTCACATTTAAATTGGAAGGCTTATTGGGGATTTAGCTTTACGTCCCGCATTGGAACGCAACCTGCCGGTTGTTGTTGATGTTTGGCAAAAAGGACCTGATATTGTGGTGTTGTTACCCATTACTAATGAGCTCGGCTTATGGTAAGATTTTGATTAAGAGGCATATTAGGGAAGGCAGGTTTGTTGGTGTTTGTTGCATATAAATGTAATACCCGGTGGTAACAATTCACTTTTAATATTTGTTAGATATTGGTGTTGTTGTTGTTGTTGTTGCTGCTGCTGGTGGTGATGATGGAGCTGCTGGGAGTTATTATTAATACTTGAATTGGCATTATTATGGGAAATTTGCTGATGTTGCATATTTATGGCCACATTATTCAAGGAATATGTTGTTTTGATAGTTCTGTTGTTGGATCTGTTGCTGTTGCATATGCAAAAGCGGAAGATGATCCCATAATGTTGCTGGAATTGCTGTTTTGCGTAGAGGGCACATAATTCCGTTTGACTAGGCTGTTCCGATTTTATAATGAGTGGTTGGATTGGTAAAATAAACCATGGTGTTATTTTGTGAATCTGCAATGAGAAAAATAAACAAAAATATTAGTAATAATTTAATTAAAATGAATTTAATTTAAAAGAATGTAACTTAACTAAATTTATTTTTGTTTGTTGTTTGTAATTTAATTTAATTTAATTTAATTTAATTTTAATTTAATTCAATTTATTTAATTTAATTTAATTTTAATTTAATTTAATTTAATTAATTTAATTTAATATTAATTTAATCTTTAATTTAATTTAATTTAATTTAATTTAAATTAATTAATTTAATTTAATTTAATTTAATTTAATTAATTTATAATTTAATTTAATTTAATTTAATTTAATTAATTTAATTTAATTTTAATTTTAATTTAAGATTTAATTTAAATTTAAATTTAATTTAATTTAATTTAATTTAATGTTAATTTAAATTTAATTATAATTTAATTTAATTTAATAATTTAATTTAATTAAATTTAATTTAATTTAATTTAATTTAATTTAATTTAATTTAATCTTAATTTAATTTAATTTAATTTAATTTAATTTAATTTAATTTAATTTATTAAATTTAATTTAATTTAATTTAATTTAATTTAAATTTAATTTAATTTAATTTAATTTAATTTAATTTAATTTAATTTAATTTAATTTAATTTAATTTAATTTAATTTAATTTATTTAATTTAATTTAATTTAAATTTGAATTTAATTTAATTTATATTTAATATTAATTTAAATTTAATTTAATTTAATTTAATTTAAATTTAATTTAAATTTAATTAATTTAAATTTAATTTAATTTAATTTAATTTTAATTTAATTTAATTAATTTAATTTAATTTAATTCTAAGTAACACTAACCCACATTGCAAGTGCGTGCCGGAGAAAGTTGTGGAAATCGGTGGAAAATGCATATGAATCAACCCTACCCAAAGGAAAAATAAACAAATAAATGTGTATAAGAGACAGCATAAACACTGAATGCATATCCTACCGAGTAAGTCCTACTCGTTGCGTGATAACAACCGCAATAACCACCCCATTAAACAGATGGAAAATGTAGAGTGAGGTGGAAACAGAGGTGGTAATTTGTCTTTCTTATGGGTGCAGTCATTAACAACAAGACGATGGGCCTAACCAAAGACCACTACCGGTCTCTAATAACGTCACAATTCAAATGTGTAATGACATTTATGAATATTTTATGTATTTGGTGCAGTTTTTCCTATCCAAAGAAACCGGATATTGGAAAATACTGTGGCGAAGGGGTTTGTTATGAAAATCCTTGTCGGGGAGGAAAAGAGGGATATGTTGTACAAAATAAAACAATAAAAACAACAAAGCTTTTTCGGCAATAGAAAATTAGAAATAAGGGATGAGTTTGTGGTGTGAGTACTCCTTCTTGCTTAGGCCTTGATTTCATTTTCATTTCAAATATTCTGTGTGCTTGTTTTTCTTTTCATGCTTTGGGGTGGTTTTGTTTGTTCGTGGGGGTTTTCATACAAACGCACTTTTTGTGTTTACTTGAATAAATTGAAGTAAGTCTAATAATTTTCAAATTGAGTTTAATATCGAAAACAAGCCGAGAGTTTTCCTCAAAAGGATATAGAGGTAATGCAATTGCTAAGGGGGAGAGAAAGATGAGACTAAAAGGGAATTTTTGTGATATTTTAGAGAGTATGGCATATTTAGGCCAAAAGAGTTATAAGATCAGTGAAGATGAGAAGCGGAGTTTCTAAGCATAGTAGTCTATCTACAAAAATCGTTAACAATTATTGCGTAGTATTATATTTTTAATACTTCTATTAGTATTTTTGGGTCGAATTTTCTCATTTTCTCTTTCCCTTTATTTCCTTATTCTCATAATATCGCGTTATGACAAGCGTTTTTCTTGTTGTTTTCCGGCTGAAAGGTTTGTTTTGATAATTTTTCGACAATTTACTATAATGTAAAAAGTATCATTGGGGAATTAATATCATGGCAGGGAGTGGATTCGTATAGGGCTTTTGGGATGTTTTTGGGTTTTTAACAACGCGGCGGTCTTTTTCGTATTGCTTGCTAAAGGCGAAACAAGAAATATTACATAAAATCGGCGTTATATAGAAGAGAAAAAGACAAAAAAACTTTGAATAGGGAAAAAGGTATGTTGCTTAGAAAGTGTTTGGTGGGATCTCAGTAGGAAATCAAAATATTTATCAAAATTGGCTCTTATGAGGAGAAAAAAAAACAAAACAAACTTTGAATAGGTGATAAAGTTGTTTGCTTAGAAAGTTCTTAGGGATTTCGTAGTTTTTTTTTCTTTTTATTAAAAAACGTAGACTATAGATATGCACATATAAAGTCAATCAATCTTTTCTACATAAATGGAAGAGCAAATTGGAATCTTCTATAAAAATAAAAGAAAAATATAAAACATAACCTCTTTATGAATTTTTATTAAATAAAAAAACACAAACTTCTTTTGATTTTACTTAAAAAAATCAAATATTTACAGTGTGACTGAAAAGTTTAAATTCAATTAGTTTCTAACCACCTACAGATATAATAGGAAATAAATACAATTAAAAGCCTTTATATTGATAGAAACGTGCATATAGAGCTCTACTTAGATTGTTTTTAGCTTTATACACTGCAAAGATATCCATGTGGTCTTGTGCAATGATTACTGTATACTAATCTTTAGGGCTATTATCTTTTGAAATTTTTGTTGAATAATAAAATTAATTTTTTTAAAACATAAAGATTGATATGGAAATCTATGGGAATGGTTTATACAGCATTTATAATTTCCATTTTATGAAATGGAAAAATAATTGTGTGCAACTACACATTCAGAAGTGAAACCTATTGTCACTGTCTCACTTTTAGAAGAGTGCCACGGTTTTAAGAGTGTCATTAGGTCTTTACACCAATTGATATGGACATAAAAACGTCAATATCGATTTAAATTTAGGCAAATATAGTAATATTTATGTGCATCAGCATTAATTAATTTTGAAGATTTAAGTTCAGGATAAATATTTGATTATTTTTTTTTGAATGAAAGAATTGAAAATTTATTTGTTTATAAAGAAAGCTTCCTAACAAAAAAAAAATTTTTCTGGTTCAATTCACATAATTAATTGATTCATTAATTTTTAATTGAAATGCCTTCAATCACGAAAATGATAGTATCAATCACAGTTTTAATAGAGCATCAAAAAATTACTTGATTAAAAAAATTAATTGATTTCATTAGTAAATTTCAATTAATTTTTTAATTGATTCAATTAAATTTTTAATTGATTTTGATTGCAAAATTCAATTAATTTTTTTATTAAAAACGAAACTATTTTTAATCACCATACTATATTTTAATAAATTTCTATAACTATTTCTAATACTTTTTAATTTGATTCAAATGGAGCCACCGTGGTGCAATGGTTAGCTTGACTGCCTTGCATACACAAGGTCGTGGGTTCGATTCTGCTTCGACGAACACAAAAAGTTGTTCACCGGGATTATCCCTACCTCAGTAATGCTGTGAACATTTCTGAGGGTTTCAAAGCTTCTCAAGTGGTTTCACTGCAATGTGGAACGCCGTTCGACTCGCTATAAAGGGAGGTCCTTTGTTATTGAGCTTAACATGGAATCAGGCAGCACTCAGTGATAAGAGAGAAGTTCACAATGTGGTATCACAATGGATTGAATAGTCTAAGTGAGCCTGATACATCGCCTGCCCCTAACCTAACCTAACTAGTTTGATTCAAAAATTTACAGTTTTAAACAAATATCCATAATTTTTTAAACTCTTCCGAGTTTGATTAAAAAGTTAATTGTTGCAATTAATTTTTTACTTGAATATTTAAAAAGTTTTAATCATTGACTTAATGCCTCTAGTTTGATTAAAAGGTTAATAGTATCAATATTTCGGTGATATTTTTTTCTGTGAACTTTTGCTTTAAAAATTTGTTTCTTGTTTAGGGATACGAAGCATTGGAATTGGCACTCGAGCCAAAATAATCCACCAAAATATGAGGAAAATTTTACAAAACAAAAAAAAAACTACCAAACAAAAAACTTATTTTGCAAAATTGTATTTCTACAGAAAATTTTGTACAAATTTTATTTTTATAGCAAATTTTGTCAAGTTTTATTTCTATAGAAAATTTTGTCAAAATTTTATTTTTATAGAACATTTTGTCAAAATTTTTTTCTATAGAAAATTTTGTCAAAATTTTATTTCTATAGAAAATTTTGTCAAAATTTCATTTCTATAGAAAATTTTGCCAAAATTTCATTTCTATAGAAAATTTTGACAAAATTTATTTCTGTAGAAAATTTTGTAAAAAATTTATTTCTATAGAAAATTTTCATCAAAACTTTATTTCTATAGAAATAAAGTTTTGACAAAATTCTACTACCAAACAAAAACTTATTTTGCAAAATTGTATTTCTATAGAAAATGTTGTCAAAATTTTATTTCTATAGAATTATTGTCAAATTTTAATTGTATAGAAAATTTTGTCAAAACATTTTATGAATATTTACTTGTATTTCTATAGAAAATTGTCAAATTTTATTTCGTAGAAAATTTTGTCAAAATTGTATTTCTATAGAAAATTTATTATCTATAGCAATTTTTTGCAATTTTTTGCAATATTTCATTTCTATGAGAGATTTTTCTCAAATTTTTATTTCTATAGAAAATTTTGTCAAAATTTTTTTTCTATAGAAAATTTTGTCAAAAGTTTATTTCTATAGGGAATTGTGTCAAAATTTTATTTCTATAAAAAAAAATTTGTAAACATTTAATTTCTATAGGAAATTTTGTCAACATTTTATTTTTGTAGGAAATTTTTTCCAAATTTTGTTTCTATAGAAAATTCTGTCAATATTTTATTTTGTCCATATTTTATTTCTATAGAAAATTTTATCAAATTTTCAGTTTTATAGAATATTTTGTCAACATTTTATTTCTGTAGAAAATCTTTTCAAAATGTTATTTCTATAGAAAATTTTTGCAAAATTTATTTTCTATAGAAATTTTGCAACAAATTGTATTTCTATAGAAAATTTTTGACAAATTTTATTTCATGAGAATATTTTGTCAAAATTTTATTTTTATAGAAAATTTTGCCAAAATTTTCATATCTATAAATTTTGTCAAATTTTCATCTAGAGAATTTTTTATTTCTATAGAAAATAGAAAATTGTCTTTATGTTAAAGAAGCAACATTTTTGGCTGGAAATCAATGCCAAAAACCTTAAGGGAAGCTCAAAATTTTTGAATTCATGTATTTGCTGTTCGGCATGAGTAAAGCTTAAATTTTTAAGCCAAATACATTTTTGTTTATAACTCCTTATTTTTCAAGCTTGGAATACTTGTCCAATTGATACTCGTTTATTTACCCCTTGAAAGTATTGAAACGCCTATGTTTATGTACTCCTTCGAGGTACTTAGGTGCCTCACTGAGAAAAAATATTTTAGTAAATTTTCACAAGGAATAATGACGTATAACTTCTATAGAATCTTGTTGCAATTAAAATTATAATTTATTCTTTAAAACGAATTAATATCGAAAACTCTTGAACAACATTGTGTTATATGCATTAATTTTAAATATATAAAATGTAAAAGAGATCTATGTGTGCATTTAGTAAACAAGTTTTCGCTATAGAAATAAAATTTGAGACAAAATTTTCTATAGAAATAAAATTTTGACAACATTTTCTATAAAAACAAAATTTTCTTAGAAATAAAATTTGAGAAAATTTTTCATAGATATTTTACAACATTTTCTATAAAAACAAAATTTCTGTAGAAATAAAATTTTGAGAACATTTTTCTATAGAAATAAAATTTTGATAACATTTTCTGTAGAAATAAATTTTGATAAAATTTCTATATGAAATAAATTTTGACAAAATTTTCTATATGAAACAAAATTTTGACAAAAATTTTCTATATGAAATAAAATTTTAAGAACAAAATTTGTTCTGTAAGAATAAAAATTTGACAAAATTTCTTGTAGAAAAAATTTTAAGAATAATTCTCAAATAGAAATAAAATTTTGACAAAATTTTCTATAAAAACAAAATTTTCTTTAGAAATAAAATTTTGAGAACATTTTTTATAGAAATATAAATTTTGACAACATTTCGTATAAACAAAATTTTCTGTAGAAATAAAATTTTGAAACATTTTTTCTATAAGAAATAAAATTTTGATAAACATTTTTCTGTAGAAATAAAATTTTTGACAAAATTTTCTAGTAGAAATAAATTTTGACAATTTTCTTATCAGAAATAAAATTTTGACAAAATTTTCTTGTATGAAAAAAAATTTTGACAAAAATTTTCTGTTAGAAATAAATTTTAAGAATAATTTTTCATAGAAAAAATTTTAATAAAATTTTCTATAGAAATAAAATTTTGATAAAATTTTCTATAGAAATAAAATTTTGAAAATTTTCTACAGAAATAAAATGTGGACAAAATTTTCTATGGAATAAAAAGTTTGACAAAATTGTCTATAGAAATAAAATTTTGATAAAATTTTCTATAGAAATAAAATTTTGAAAATATTTGCTAAGCAGAAAGAAATTGTGGACAAAATTTTCTTGGAAATAAAGTTTGACAAAATTGTCTATAGAAATAAAATTTTGAGAAAAAATTTCTATAGAAATAAAACTTTTTTGAAAAAGTTTTTATAGAAATAAAATTTTGAGAAAATTTTCTACAGAAATAAAAATTTTGAGAAAATTTTCTATAGAAATACAATTTTGATAAAATTTTCTAAAGAAATAAAATTTGGACACAATTTTCTACAGAAATAAAATGTGGATAAAATTTTCTATGGAAATAAAATTTTGACAAAATTTTCCATAGAAATAAAATTTTTACAAAATTTTCTATAGAAATATTTTTTTTTGTTTTTGAAAAAGATTAATCTGATTTCTCGAAGAAATCCCCACAAAAAGATCGCCAAGTCCCCAACTCAGAAATGTCGTTATCATTCACAAAAAAATATCCCCAATTTGGGGGAAAATCCCGAATACTGGCAATACTGGCTCTATGTATGTGTAAAGCTATAGTCATGATCATGCTATTTGTTATAATTTTTATAAAAAAAAAATTTTAATAGATCCAAAATTGGCAATATCGTTCCTAGGGAAAATAATAACCTAATTGGAGATTGTTTCTCTAACACCCCCATATAAGTGGGTTGGTGGAAATAGCCCATAATAAATCTTGAGCAATTGAGTGAACAAATTGAGTTTCATTTTCATACCACTTGACTTCAGGTCAATGACCTGCTATATCTTTGAGTTGCGTATAAGAGACAGATATGGATCGACAACTTCCCACCCCCAAATGGGAAAACTTACCCTGCTCATTTTCTTTTACTAATTTCTTAGTAATTTTCACGGATTTATTTAGACTTAATTGTACTAATTCGGTGCCCGATTTCGAAAGGACATCTTTAATCCAATTTTCTTCTTTGGGCCATGGTTTTATTGCAGGAGCGGCTGGAGTCTTTATAGTCGTTGTCTTTTTGGCTTTACTAGCAGTATCGGACATTTTATAGATTGAGACAGATTTGTTGTTTAGGTTTAAGGGGTTTGTTTTTTTTTTTTTCAAAATGATTCAGTCAGTCAGTCCTTTAAGATGGCAAAAAATCAGTCTTAAGAGTTGTATTTTTTTTATGGTTCAGTGTATGTATTATGGTGGTGTCAGGGTTCCAGAGGGGGGAGGGGGAGAGAGTGTGTATCTATATATAAGGGTGGATTTCTTTTTGTATAAAGTTTTCTTTCACTTTTAATTTTCACAATATAAATTTGGTTTTTTTAACTATAATATGCTTTTTCACATGTTTTTTAAATAATTTCAAAATTTTCTTTAAATCTCTTGTTTGTTTATCCAATTCAATGGTGGGGGATGTTACTGCTGCCGCTGCCGAAGTACTTGCGCCCTTTATGCTATTGGAATTGTTGGTGGGGGAGGGGGTGGAGGGAAATTGTATTTTATGGGAGGGTGGTAACTTGGATTTCTTATTCATACGCATTTTCTTAAAAGATTTCAAAATTTCATTCATATCATTGACATCACTAGATTGATTTGTTATGGTAATGCGGTACATTACATTATATTAAATGATTTTTGTTGTTGTAATTTTTATGCCTTAAAAAATACATTTATAAATTAAAATTTAATATTTTTTTCTTAATTTTGCATATTCATAAGTTTTTACAAGCATTTCTTTTGCACTTTCTTTCTTTCACTCCCTCACGCTCCCTTTACACAGTTTAAGGAAAATTGTTTGTTGTTTTTTTACTTTTGTTTATTTTCTGGTTCTCCCCCCCTCTTGTTAGGTTGTGTGTTTCATTGTTCGTTTTTTTTGTATCACTTTTATTCCCGTTTATCACAAGTTCAATGTTCGCTGGTTATTGACCGACTGTCGGCTGTATTTTTTGGTGGCTCTTCTCAAACCACCCAAAAATTTGTTGTTGATTTTCCATCTCTATTTAATGTGAAAAGGAAATGTCAAGAGCTTATTTCTCAAAAACAGTGAAAATTCTAAGGGATC
>PGFW01045774.1:0-10842 GCA_003123925.1 Haematobia irritans | reverse complement strand
TTATTTTACGTTCAGAGTTTCTACTTCTCTTTAGAGTTATGAGACTTTTTAGATAACAGGGCCATTTCAATTTTCTGTACACATTGAAAATAAAGTAGGTAGCGTGGTTAAAAACTTTCATTTATTGCTGGACGCCCCTCATGGCCTGAAAGATGCCTGTTGTACATGCTCTTTGTTGGATCGCGCGAGGTTTCATACGCGTTCATGAAAATACTAATCTGATTACATTCAATAATCTTAAATTAAGCTTAAAAAAAGTTTCTTTATTTAATATTGTGATCCTGCACATTCTTAAATCGCGCCAAAAAAAACTGCCACTGGCAATTAGTACACAGTTCAAATTTTTTCTTATTCAAGATAAAAATATAAATTGACCCAATTCAAAATTAATTGGCTTTTTTTCCAAAACATGATAGTATTGTTGCATATTATGTATAATCCCTTGGCTTGGCTGCAATTGGCATTATTTTGAAAACCGCATTGTCACCATTGTTTTAGTAGATTTTTTTTGTAAGTTATCCTCTCCAAACTAAGATAAAAATAACAATTTTGACAACAATTTTCTATCAGAAATAAAATTTTTGACAAATTTTCATATTATGAAATTGAAATTTTTGGCAAATTTTGTGTATAAAATGAAATTTTGACAAAAATTTTGTATAGAAATAAACTTTTTGAGCAAATTTTGTGTAGAATTTGAAATTTTGACAACATATTTGCTAAAGAATAAAATTTTGACAAAAATTTTCTAAAGAAATAAAATTTTGACAACAATTTTCTAAAGAAATAAAATTTTTGACAAAATCTCTAAAGAAAATAAAATTTGTGACAAAATTCTAAAAAATAAAATTTTGACAAAATTTTCTAAAGAAATTAAAAATTTTGAACAAAATGTTTCTGAAGCAAATAAAATTTTTGACAAAATTTTTCATAAAGAAATAAAATTTTTGACAAAATTTTCTAAAGAAATAAATTTTGACAAAATTTTCTAAAGGAAATAAAATTTTGACAAAATTTTCTAAAAGAGAATAAAAATTTGGACAAAATTTCTAAAGAAATTAAAATTTTTTTTTTTTTTTTTTTTTTTTTTCTTTTTTTTTTTACTTTTTTTTTTTTTTTTTTGATCTGGAGCTTAAAGCCCATGTCATTGGGACTAAACTACAAGTGTAGCTTAACCAACAGAGGAAAAGTATGACTTGTCAAATTATTTGGGCAAAGCCCTATATGACTGCAAGATGGTTGGTATGCGTACAGCTGTTTCGGAATTATCCACCATTACCTCATCAGCATCCTATCTAACTTGGTAGCAAAACTATCAGTAACCAATGTATCCAGAAATAAATTTCGAGGTTAAGTTCCACCTCAACCCAACGTGCAACTACACTATGAAACCTCCGAAAAAGGGTTTGATAGTCGAGGCTACTGCCTCAAAACAAATTTTGCCAGCATATTCTCTTTTCCTTTGCCAAACTCAAATTCATCGATTTGTATGTATTTGGCTGGAGGTTTGTTTTTGATGGCGTGCTTCCTCTATCTTCGCATCGTTTTGTTTGTTATTGTTGCTTCTCTTCAATTCGTTATTTGTTTTTTTTTTGTTTTTTTGATCTCAGCTTAACGCCATGATTGAGCTAAAACTATCAGAGTGCTCTAGCTTATACAACAGAGTGAAAGTATTGCTTCGAAATTATATTTGGGCCAAAAGCACCTATAGACTGCAGATGGTTGGGATGTACAGCTGTTTCGGAATTACCACATTCCTACATCCAGCATCCTCTTACTTGTTAGCCAAAACTATCAACCAATTATCAAGATAAATTCGCGGCGATAATTTCACTCAACCCCAAACTCCTGAAACGTGACACTTTGAACCTTCCCCGAAAAAGGCGGGGCTTTTGATAGCTCGGGCTACTGCCTTAAACAAATTTGCCAGCATATCTCTTTTTCCTTTGCCACAAACTCAAATCCATCCGATTATTGTATGTATTTGGCTGCTGGTTTGTCTTCTGAGCCGTGGCTTCCTCTATCTTCATTTCCGTTTGTTTGTTATTGTTGGGCTTCTTCTCAATGCGTTATTGTTGTTTTTTGTTTTTTGATCTCAGCTTTAAAAGCCAATGCATTGCAAAACTACAGATGGTAGCTTAACCAACAGAGGACCAAAGTATGCTTTGTCAAATTTATTTTGGGCAAAAGCCCTATAGACTGCAAGAGTGGCTTGGATGTAACAGCTGTTTCCGGGAATTACCACATTCCTCATCAGCATCCTCTAACTTCGTAGGCAAAACTATTTCAACAATTATCAGAACTAAATTCGGTAATGTCACTCAACCCATACCGTGAACGTACACTTGAACCTTCCCGAAAAAGGGCTTGACTTAGTCGGACTAGCTGCCTTAACACAAATTTGCCAGGCATATTCTCTTTCCTTATGCCAAATCCAAATCATCGATTTGTATGTAATTTGGCTGTGGTTGTTTTTGAGCGTTGCTTCCTCTATCTTCATGTTTTGTTTGTTATTCGTTTTTGGCTTCTTCAATTCCGTTATTGTTGTTTTTTGTTTTTTGATCTCAGCTTAAAGCCATGCATTGACTAAACTACCCCACAAGGTGTAGCTTAACCAACAGAGGAAAAAGTAATGTCTTCGTCAAATTTATTTTGGGCCAAAGCGGCCTTAATAGACTGCAAGATTGGTTGGATGTACAGCTGTTTCCGAATTACCACATTCTCATCAGCGATCCTTCTACTTTGTAGCCAAAACTAATCAACACTATTATCAGAATAAATTCGAGGGTAATTCCACTCACCCAACGTGAAACTACACTTGAACTCGCCGAAAAAGGGTTTTGATAGTCGGCTACTGCTAAACAAATTTGCCAGCATATCTCTTTCCTTTGCCAAAACTCAAAATCATCGATTTGCTCTCCTCTATCTCTTGGCCCTGCGGTTTGTTTTTGAGCGTGCTTCCTCTATCCTTCACTTCGTTTTGTTTTGTTATTGTTGGCTTCCTCCCAATCCGTTATTGTTGTTTTCTTTGTTTCTTTTTGATCTCAGCTTAAAGCCATGGCATTTGACTAAACTTACAAGTGTAGCGTTAAACCAACAGAGAAAAGTCATGCTTGTCAAATTTATTTGGGCAAAGCCCTATAGACTGCAAGCATGGTGGATGTACAGCTGTTTCCGAATACCACATTTCCTACATCCAGCATCCTCTACTTGTAGCAAAAACTGATCAACCAATTATCAGAATAAATCGGGTAATTCACTCAACCAACGTGAACTACACTTGAACTCCCGAAAAAGGTTTTGTTGATGAGTCGCGCGCTACTGCTTTAAACAAAATTTGCCCAGCATATCTCTCTTTCCTTTGCAAACTCAAATTCATCGATTTTGTATGTTATTTTGGCTGGGGTTTGTTTCTTGGGCGTGGCTTTCCTCTATCTTCATTCCACGTTTTGTTTGTTTATTGTTGGCTTCTCTTTTTTCTTTTTTTTCAACAAATTTCGTTATTCTTGTTTTTTGTTTTTTTGATTCTCAGCTTAAAAGCATGATTTTGACTAAACTACAAGTGGTAGCTTCAACCCAACAGAGCGAAAGTATGGCTTGTCAAATTTTATTTTGGGGCAAAGCCCAGACCGCGGCCGCACGGCTATCTAGACTGCAGATTGCGTTGATGTACAGCTGTTTCGGAATTACCACATTCCTCACTCAGCATCCTTCTATTGTGAGCAAAAACTATCACACAATTATCAGAGATAAATTCGGGTAAAATTCACTTCAACCCAACTGTGAAAACTACAGCTTGCAACCTCCCGAAAAAGGGTTTGATAGTCGGCTACTGAACTAAATCAATATTGTCCCAGCATATCTCTTTTTCCTTTGCCAAACTCAAATCATCGGATTTGTATGTATTTGGCTGGGTACTTTGTTTTTTGAGCGTGCTTCCTCTATCACTTCATTCGTTTTTGTTTGTTATTGTTTGGCCTTCTCTTCAATCGCTTATTGTTGTTTTTTGTTTTTTTGATCTCAGCTTAACAAGCATCGCATTGACTAAAACTACAAGTGTAGCTAACCAACAGAGGAACAAGTATGCTTGTCAAATTTATTTAGGGCAAAAGCCCTATAAGGACTAGCAAGATGTTTTGGATATGTACAAAGCTGTTTCGGATTACAGCATTCTGCTCATCAGCGATCCTCTACTTGTAGCAAAAACTGTATCCAACCAATTATCAGAATAAAATTTCGGGGTAATTCACTCAGAGGAACGGCTACGCATCAAAACAACCCCAGCCAAATACATACAAATCGATGATTTGAGTTTGGCACACACACACACACACTATGCTGGCAAATTTGTTTAGGCATAGCCGACTATCAAACCCTTTTTCGCGGAGGGTTCAAGTGCTTACGTTCACGTTGGTTGAGTGAATTTACCCGAATTTTATCTCTGATAATTGGTTTTTGGAGGTAGTTTTGCTACAAATTTAGAGGGATGCCTTGTATGAAGGAATGTGGGTAATTCCGAAAACAGTGTTACACTCCAACCACTCTTTGCAGTCTATAGGGCTTTGCCCATAAAATTTGACCAAGCCATAATTCTCCTTCTGTTGGTTAAGTACCATTTAGTTTAGTCAATGCATGGCTTTATAAGTTGGAGATCAATACAAACAAAAAAACAACAATAACGATTGAAGAGAAAGGCAACCACCCTAACAAAACCAAAACGAATGACATGATAGAGGAAGCACCAAGCTCAAAAACAAACCAGCCAAATAATACAAATCGATAGATGTTGCAGTTTGGCAATCAGGAAAAGAGAATATGCTGGCATAATTGTTTAGGCCAGTAGCCGGACTATCAAACCTTTTCGGAGGTTACAAGTGTAGTTTCACGTTGGGTGAAAGCGTGAACTTACCCGAATTTATATTCTGATAACTGGTTGATAGTTTTGCACTACAAGTTAGAGGATGCTGATGAGGAAGTGTCGTAATTCCGAAACAGCTGTTTACATCCAAACCATCTTGCAAAGTCTATTTAGCGGCCTTCTGCCCAAATAAATTTTGAACAAGCATACTTTTCCTCTGTTGGTTAAGCTACACTTGTAGTTTAGTCAATGCAATGGCTTTAAAGCTGAGATCAAAAAAAAACAAAAAAAAAACAACAATTAAACGATTTGAAGAGAACGCAACCAATAACAAACAAAAACGAATGAAGCATAGAGGAAGCACGCTCAAAAACAAACCCAGCAAAATACATACAAATCGATGATTTTTGGAAGTTTGGCAAAGGAACAAGAGAATTATGCTGGCCAAATTTGGTTTGGCAGTAGCCGACTATCAAAACCCTTTTTTCGGGGAGGTTCAAGTGTAAGTTCACGCTTGGGTTGAGTGAATTTACCCCGAATTTATTCTGATAATTGGTGATGGTTTGCTTACAAGTGAGAGGATGCTGATTGAAGGAATGTGGTAATTCCGAAACGCCTGTTACAAATCCAAACCATCTTGCCAGTCTATAGGCTTTGCCCAAATAATTTGACAAGCATACTTTTCGTCTGTTGGGTTAAAGGTACACTTGATAGTTTAGTCAGATGCATTGGCTTATCAAGTCTGAGATCAAAAAACAAAAAAACAACAATAACGATTGAAGAGAAGCCCAACAATAACAAACAAAACGAATGAATGATAAGAGGAAAGCCACGCTCAAAAAAAAACAAACCCAGCCCAAATACATACAATCGATGATTTGAGTTTGGCAAAAGGGATCAAAGAGATATGCTGGCCAAATTTGCTTTTAGCACACTCGCCTGTAGCGACTATCAAAAAATTCCCTTTTTCGGGGGAGTTCAAGTGTAGTTCACCGTTGTTAAGGAATACCCGAATTTATTGTGATAATTGGTTGATATTTGCCCTACAAGTAGAGGATGCTGATGAGGGAATGTAGTAATCGCGAAAGCAGCTGAGTACATCCTATATCTCTTATCTTGCAGTCGTATAGGGCCTTTGGCCCAAATAAATTTGGCAAGCAACTTTTCCCTCGTGTTGAGTTAAGCTTACCTACATCTTAGTAGGTATTAGATCAATTGCATGGGGCTTTTTAAGTCTTGAGATCAAACAAAACAAAAAAAACAACAATAACGATTGAAAGAGAAAGCCAACAATAAGAAATAAAATTTTGACAAAATTTTCTAAAGAAAATAAACAGTTTTGACAAAACTTCTTCTAAAGAAAGATAAAATTTTGAAAAATTTTCTAAAGAAATAAAATTTTGACCAAAATTTTCTAAAGAAATAAGAATTTTGACAAAATCTGTTCTTTAACGAAATAAAATTTTTAGAACAAATTTTCTAAAGAAATAAAATTTTGACTAAAATTTTTCCTAAAGAAAAACAAATTTTTTGACAAAATTTTTCTATAGAAATAAAATTTGGCGAAAATTTTTCTATAGAAATAAAATTTTCGACAAAATTTTCATATAGAAATAATCAATTTTGACAAATTTCTAAAAGAAAAAAAATTTTGAACAAAAATTTTCTTATAGAATAAAATTTTGACAAAAATTTTATCTTAAAAAAATAAAAATTTTGACAAAGTTTTCTATTAGAAATCAAAATGTGGACAAAAACTTTCTATAGAAATAAAGTTTGGCCAAAAATTAAGAATTATTTTCTTATATCCTTAATGCTACATTATATATCCTGTGGTACAGGGTATAATAAAGTTTGTGCATTATGTTATGTAAACGCAAGAAGCGATTAATCATAGCACCAACCTTTTAGTATTACGAGGATCGGCTTAGAATTAAAATTTCTGTGCTCGACTTTTAGCGATGTCCGCTGCTCTGTCTCTGTACTGTTACTGATTTATTTGTGTGCAAAGTTACAGCTCGCAGTTTTAGTCGATTGTCCTAAATTTGGTAAGTTGTTAGCGGTCCTGTTTCGGCTCAAAGACGATCCCTATTTGATTTTTGGAAAAATCGTTTCAGGATTTAGATATAGCTGCCATACTATATTTTTCACCGATTCTGGTTCATTTAATGTCCTCGCGACATGGATATATCAACTGATCTTCCTCAAATTTCCGTACATCGAATATTTTATGGTCTCGAAAAACTGCAAAATATCAGCAAATCGGATCAGATATAGGCTCCTCATATATAGCTATCGCCGATTTACACTCATTTGCCCACAGAGGCCAATTTTTAACCCGATTTAGTGAAATTTTGCCACAGGGAGTAGAATTTACCCTAGCATTTGTAACTATTGCGGCTGCTAAATTGTGGTTGAAATTGATACAGATTATGGATATATCTCCATTATATATGGCTTTCGCCCGATTTACAACTTCATATGACCACAGAAGGCCAATTTTTTTGCTCGATTTACGGTTTTGAAATTTTGCAGGGAGTAGAAATTAGCATTGTAATCTATTCGCTGCCAAATTTGTTGAAAATCGGTTCGATTTAGGTATATCCTCCCATTATATAGTTTTCGCCCGATTTACACTTCATTTATGCATCCACAGAGGCCCCAATTTTTAAACTTCCGATGTTAGGTTGAAATTTTTGCACAGCAGCAGTAGAATTAGCATTGTTGTACTATGAAGACGCTGCCAAATTTGGTTGAAAATCCTTCGCGGGGTTCAGACTTAGATATAGCTCCCATATATATGTTTTTCTGATTTCGACAAAAATGGTCAAAAATCACCAACAAATTTCCTTCGTTTAAAATCGCCACTGCTTATGTCGACTAAAAGTTGTAAAAATGACTCTAATTTCCGAAACTTCTAATCACATATATATCGAGCCCGATTAAATCTCATAAAAACTTTTTGCCAAAGTTTCCTAAAATTGCTTCAGAATTAAATGTTTCCCATATTTTTTTTACTAACATTGTAGTTCCACCCTTAGCTGCATTAGCCGACTTAAATTTTTGTAGTCTATTAGGTTGTTAGAAGTCTACTCTATCTCCCGGTCCAGATCGAGGTGATATTTAAATGCTATGTATATTGGGACAAACCTTTATATGATAGGCTTCCGCCAAAACATTCATTTGACGGACTGTGTGATATCCGGCTATCGAAAATTTATATCTTACAACAACAGTGGTGCAGGGTATAATATAGTCGGCCGCCGCCCGCCTTTTAGACTTTCTTTACTTGTTTGTATATTAATTTTTTTGGTAAAACTTTCTCCAAATTTTTGGTAGATATTTTGGGCTTTGGAGTTTGGGGCACGCGTTGATTGCCTGACCGTACCTACTAATTTCATTTTGATGCCATATGTAACATTGCCTAAGGAGAATTTGTAATGCCAATGCCACAAATTTTTAGCTTTAGTTTTACCAAATTTTTCTACCTTCCTGTCTAACATAAACACTGAATTCTTGCTTCGCCGTTCCGTATATTGACAGCAAAATTGTGTTGGGGACTAAGATTTTTTCATCATTATTGAAGCAATATAAAACCAGCTATTTGAAGTTTTTGAATGTTGGTTGTTTTTAGGGCATTTATTTTATTCTATACGTTTAACTACATTACAAAATATGTTCATCTCTTGATTATTTCCTTCTAAATTGTCCGTGGATAGCGACTCGACCTCCATTTATGGCCCAGGCGGAATACCCAATGATGCCACCGCCACACATGATGCCTCCCGGACCCTTCAATTCCCGGCTAGGCAATGGACTGCAACATGCAGCTCATGCTTTGGCGGCAAATTATGTGGTTCGTCATCCACCCTCACAACCAGAAACCAACGTTGCTTCTGCCCTGACAGGTAAGTTAATCCATTATCGTATTCCGAAATCGGTTATACTGTCATCCTTGCGTGTTTTACCCTGAGACAATACAACTTCGGTCGCATATCTAGCAACAAGTGAAAGTTCTAACTCATTTAAATAAAAGCGAATATAACAAGTCATTAAATCGACCCTAATATATATCACTTCCAGACCACACACACGCCTTCTAGATCAAAGCTTGGAAGTTAGTGACAGTAATTAAGATTATAACACAGCAATAAAAATGATAACATAAAACTAGTCCTAAAGCACTGCTGCTAAGGCATGACCTAAAAAGGTTTGATATATTCAACCACAGAAAACAATATCACCAAATTTTTTTTCCAATTAAGAAAGGTTAATTGAAATCGTGAAAACTAGTTCACACTAGAAAAGATAATGTGGATAGAAAATAGAGACTAAATTAGAACTATTAAGTCAATTGAGGGTGCAATGATTGAAACGTTGTTTTAAATTTTAGAATTAAAAAGATTAATTGAAACAATCTAACTTTCTAATCAAACTTGGAAGTCTATTTAAAAAATCTAATAGTATTTTTGCTTTTTAATTTTATAATAAAAAAATTATGATACTAACTAACATTGTAAGCAAAACAAATATAAATATAAATAATAAGTTAGTGTCTTAAATTGAAAAAAAGAAAATAATTCTACTAAAAATCAATTTATTAAACTATGAACACAAAGTTAACTCTCAAGAAAATGAATGAAGCAATAAACAATTTAATTTAAAAAATCTGAGCCGATGGTCGATTTATAAACTCAATTGGTTGACTATACCCCGTTTCTGTATGTTCGAACGAGAGTATTGTTCAAAATCGGAAAAAAAAAAAATATTTGCGGTTTCTCTATACGACAAGGCAAGTCACTTTCATATTTTGTTGTCGAGTACAGAAACGAGAACTCACCCTCACAATAAGTTTCAAGAAAAAGAGTAAAAACAGTTTTGGAATTTTGAATCAATTCTCAAGGTCAAAAATTGAAAATACTCATTTTTTGATAATCAATTTACTCCTCAAATTATTCGAATTCGAGTGACTGCTTTCAGTCCGACCTCGGATGTTTTTCCAGTTCGACATACAGAAACGGGTATTAATTTTAAAAGAATGGATTAAAAGTTTAGCAAACTTTTTTGCAAGCAAAATCAATTAACTTTTTTTAATCAAACATTTTACGATATGGTATAGAGAATTTATTAGCGACTTTCAAAATAAAAAGAGTGATATTAAGTAGAATATGCTAAGATCTACCTGTTAGAAATTAATAATATATTGAAGGGCAATGTCGGATCAATTTTTCAAAAATATTTTAACTATGCCCACCATAAAAGAAGCTCATACAAAACATATTTTTATGTGCTTACGCTATTCTTCTCCTTTCAGTAATGCAACCATTAGCGCTCCACCAACGACAAACAATCCAAACTCAACGGCTGCTCCACCAACATCAACAGCCTCGACAAATTCGACGGAGCCAACAAAAGCACCTGCGGTCGCCAATGCTGCCAGTGGTGTCACATCAAAAATTATGCATCCACCTGAAGATCTTAGTTTAGAAGAGCTAAAAGCTCGCAAAATACAAAGACTTAAGGCTTCAAATAATACCGTAACATCTCGATCGTCCTCCACGCCAAATTCATCGATGTCGGGAGGTGGTGGCGGTAGCAGTAGTAATAGTGTCTACTCATCTGGTACAACATCCCAGCATACGACAACTACATCATCAGCCACGACGAATGCATCCGTATCAGCCGCTACAGCAGCGGCCATAAACAAGGCACAGGAAGTGAGTTCTTATTATAGATATAAAAACTATAGTCAATAAAAAACAAAACAAACGAAAAAAGAAATTAACATAAAGGAACAAACTGTATAAAAGCAAAAACAAAGCAAAACCCATTAACTTATCATTTTTTTAAATTAAATACGGAGAAATTGAAGACACATTCGCATCGGCAAAATGTCAAAAAACCAAGAGCATAAATATTTCTTGACAAGAAAAATCAAAGTAAACACTACAGAAAAAATATGATTTCCAAATAGCCAGAGGGGG
>PGFW01045771.1:45290-65515 GCA_003123925.1 Haematobia irritans | reverse complement strand
TCTCAATATTGTCGTAAAGAGTTTCTCTCAAGGCATGATATACACTATACTACTATGTATCCATACTAAAAAAATATGACAATTTATGATGATAAATGACAAATAATATGACAAATTTAGATTATATACCTAAATTGTTTACGCAATATTAAATTTCTTTGTAATAAATACATTTTAATGAATCTATGCAGATTGGTACAATTCATGATGTTTTGTCACATTTCGCAAATTATTTCAAAATTTTCTATAGAAATAATATTTTGATACAATTTTCTATAGAAATAAAAATTTTGGCAAACATTTTCTATAGAATAAATTAAATGTTTGAACAAAATTTTCTATAGAAAATAAAATTTTCACAAATTTCTATTAGAATAAAATTTTACAAATTTTCTATAGAAATACACAATTTACAACAAAATGTTCTATAGAAATAAAATTTGACAAAATTTTCTATAGAATAAAAATTTTGAAAATATTTCTATAGAAATTAAAAAAAATTTTGATACAATTCTATAAAAATAAAATTTTCTATAGAGATAAAATTTGACAAAATTTTCTATAGAAATAAAATTTGTTGGCAACATTTTCTATAGAAATACTAATTTAGCACACAAAATGTTCTAAGAGAAATAAAATTTTTGACAAAAATTTTCTATAGAAATAACAATTATACAAAAATGTAATTTCTATAGAAATTAAATTTTGAAAAAATTTTCTGATAGAAATAAGAATTTTTACAATGTTCTATAGAAATTTATGATAAAATTTTCTATAGAAATAAATTTGACAAAGATTTTCTATAGAAATAAAATTTTGGCAAACAATTTTCTATAGAAAAAATAAAATTATTGACAAAATTTTGCTATAGTAAATGAAAATTTTTCAGACAAAATTTTCGTATAGGAAATTAAAAATTTTAGGAACAAAAATTTTCTATAGAAAAATAACACTTTTGACAAAATTTTGAATAGAAATAAAATTTGGACAAAATTTTTTATAGAAAATAAAATTTGGAAACAAAATTTATAAATTTTTTTTTTTTTGCGCTATAGAAATACAATTTGGACCCAAATGTTTCTCCAAAGATGATTATATAAAAGAGCTAATGAACATGCCAATTAACTAATGATTTTGAAAGGTCATCTCGCAACGAAACCGAACATGTACAGTCCCGGCGTGTATAGATTTGTATCTGGCGTTTCTTTTCAATGGCTCTATTAACCATGTTCCTTAATCTTATCTGTCCATTAAGCTCGAAAAAATAATTGTATAATTAGAAATAAAATTTTGACAAAATTTTCTATAGAAATAAAATTTTAACAACATTTTCTATAGAAATAAAATTTTGACAAAATTTTCTATAGAATAAAATTTTGACAAATTTTCTATAAGAAAGTTGGCTCAAATCGTATACTTTCTAGAAGTACATATTTCATTTTTATTTACTAAGTGCAAAAAATCATCAAATCGTTCAGATTTAGCTATAGCCCCATATATATGTATCGCCCGATTTTTTACAGAATATGGCCATATATTCTTTTTTAATAATGGATACTGTAGACTTTATAGAAAATATGGATATTTATAGGATGATCCTGTTTGGCTTAGAAAAATATTTTTCAGGCTATGAATATGAGTATATGTGTTTTCGACAGGAAACGGAAAATTGATACTGTAAAATCAGATGTGTGATCTTTAACTGGATGCAACGGGTAAAATGTGCCAAACTGTTTTGACACATTTCTAAAATCCGACTTTTCCTTTCAGTGTTCTTGTTAATGCTCTAAAAGAAGATATTTGCTTTAGGGAGATCCCCTTAAAATCATGCCATAATACATTACTAAAATATAAAATATTTCAATCTGTTCAGATCAATAACGTTCATCACCAAAGAAACCCTCATAATACCGATAGAGTGTGATTCCCTCATGAAAGATGAAAATAACATATATAAGATGTTTTAGTAGGGGATAAAGCAGTCAGTCCACAAAGCTTTCCAACCAACGAATAAATACTTTTGCAAAAGAAAATCCATCTTCAAGAATATATTATAAAATTGTCATTAAAGTTTTCTTTTATGGCAAATCGTGTGTTTATCCTGGTTGCTTCCTTCTCTGTACAGATTCTTGGAGGAATCTATCTTATTTATATGGTATTCCTTGGGAGAAAGCGAATTTAGTTCCCTAAGTAATGCAACGTCATGTTCCGATCTCCTCAACATGGTACGTAAAACAGATAGACTACACCAAATGATCAACGTGGACGTGGAAAGCTTCGGTTCAATAGCATCCAATTTGTATACGCAATGAAGAACTGGCCGTGGTATCCATAAAGATGCCGTATGCCCAAGGTAGCCGAAACTTTGATCAATAATCGTAATAATTTTGGTGGTGTATCCAATGGAAAATGGAGATTTTGAATGATAGTATTCCAAGAGACTTGCTATAAGGCGCCTTATTAAATGTACATACTCGTATAAAAATAGATAAAAATAGGAAATAAGTTTACACTCAATAAAATTAAAAAAAAAATCCTATTTAATTTTTGTTATTTTCTTGCAAGTTAAGTACATATGGTATGTTATATGATGGCTGTGCGTTTAACGAAATACGAAAAAACTAATTTTTTGGAATGGGTTAAATTAAAAAAAATATATAAAAGAAATAAAAAAATTCTGTACTTCATTGTTTAAGAAAATTCATATTTGTGGAAGAAAAAAAAAAAGGTTCAAAATGTTTAAAGCTTCCTTTAATTGCTATACAAAAGTTTAATACAGGCACCGTTTAAGCAAAATTTACTCATTTTAGAAAATTTTATGAATTATGTTATGAGAATTTTGTACAATTGTGTAATTGATTTCATGTCATTAGAGCAAGCAAAAAACTGATTAAAATAAGGGAAATTTTCTCACATTTGACACTATCATACACACAAAGAAAATTTCATTAAAATTGAGCCAACAAAAATTTTTCATTCATACAACGAAACACATTCATTAAAACAATGAAAATATTCGTTAATGAGTAACGAAACGTTTTCGTTGACATAACAGGAAATTCGTTTATTAATTATCAAATTTCGTATATCAATGAAATTTGTTTCATTGGCTGCAATTTTAATGAACACATTTCCATTAATATAACGAAACTTTTTCTACGCAGTGTAATTATAACTAAAGCTCAATTAAATTTGCACGATGCAAATTTACAAAAGGTACATAACTTTTTTGACATTTTTTGAAGGGTAGATTCGCATATATCTTTTAAAATGGTCACATTGCCTCGGATATCAATACGTTCATTTCAATCAAATTTCTCTTTTTTAATCGAAAGTCGAAAACTTACAAATTGATTAATTTCTTTTTTTCTTATTTTTTTTAAACATTTTCCCGATTTCCAACATTTTAGGTTAAGGTTAGGTTAGTGGCAGCCCGATGTATCAGCTCAGAACTATTCAGCCATTGTGAAGCCCATTGGTGAACTTTTCTCTCTTATTACTGAGTGCATGGCCCGATTGCCAAATGTTAAGCTCAATGATCAAGAGACCTCCTTTTTATAGCCGAGTCGAACGGCGTTTCACATTGATATTAAATAAATAAAAATAAAATATAAATATTAAATAAATAACTGGAATATTTTTAAATAAAGATTTGTTTAGAAAACATATTGCAGCCAAAGCTCTTTTATATTGGCAAAAATCCCCTTTCTAGGGCTAAATTTTGAACGAATTTCCATCATCATCCCAAAAATCACCAAAAATGCATTGGGGGAAATACAGCTAAATGCTTCCGGGAATACTGTAAATCCCCTGAAATATTTCAACAAATATTTAAAAACCAAAAATATGTATATTTTTTAAAGATCCTATACTTATCAGTGGGAGAGGGTGAATCCCAAAATAAAAACAAAGTGAATAGCAATCAATATAAATGATTTCAATTCAATCCATATTATACCATTCAATATTGTTATTTGGGAGAAAACAAAACCAGAATTTATATCATAAAAAGAGCAAAATGTTCAGTTTAAAATTTTCGTTTGTCCTCTTATCAACTTGCCTTATCCTAGTATCATCTAACCCAATTGAATGGGATGAAATCTGGGCCGAAGAATTTGATTCAGCACCATTGTTACGTCAAGTGCGATCTCCCCAACATGGAAGTGTCAACATTGAGTATGGTCAAGATCAACAACGAGGTCGTGAAGCAACGATTCAATACAATCACAATTTATTTACTAGCTCAGATGGTCGAGGAACCATAGATGCTTATGCTCAGGGTAGCCGAAACTTTGATCATAATCGCAATGATTTTGGTGGTGGCATTCAAGCAAAATGGAATTTTTAGAAATTTTACAAATTAAATTAAATAAACGATAAAACTAAATAATACATTGTATTTAATTTATTCAAAAGCTAATTTATAGTAAATGCATTGCTATACTTTTATGTGGACGAATTTGCTGTAAAGGTGGGTATTAAGTTCGAGTGTAGCCGCTAAAATCGTAATTTTTTTCACGATTACTTTTCTTTAAAATCCATCCAGTACAAACTTTGTGCAAATTTGCTTTGGGCTATTCCCCATCAATTTATAATAACATTTGCAACAAATATGTATAATTTTATGCCTTTTTACTGATTTAGTTTTCACTTTAGAGGCTAAAATCGAACTTAATACTCACCTTAGTATATAAATCACTCTTATTCGAAAACAGCAGTCGTTTTTATTAATTTATTACCTTCACTTAAAGTAAACCGAACTCGAAACTTATACACCTTTAGAAGAATAAATTGAGGTTCGAAACTGCTAAAAGTGCTTTAGCGCCATTCGAAGTTCAAAATGGGTTCATTCATTGGCGTAGCCAAGGGGGGTGAGGTAAGACGGGGAGCTACCCTCTCCCGGGTAAGCTCCGAAACGGCTGAATCGATTTACTTGAAATTTTCAGAGAACGTGGAGGTTGACCATGTAGTGAAAATAGGGTACTTCATTTTTTTTCTGGTCGGGGAGCGAGACTTTGGCCAAATTTTTGAATATTGGACTTAGGTTAGGTTAGGAGGCAGCCCGATGTATCAGGCTCACCTAGACTATTCAGTCCATTGTGATACCACATCGGTGAACTTCCCTCTTATCACTGAATGCTGCCCGATTCCATGTTAGGGACCTCCTTTTTAGAGCCGAGTCCAAACGGCGTTTCAGATTGCAGTGAAACCACTTAGAGAAGCTTTGAAAAACTCAGAAATGTCACAAGCAATGACTGATATACGCTGAAAAAAACTTTATGGTGTTCGGTCGAAGCAGGAATCGAACCCACGACCTTGTGTATGCAAGGCGGGCATCTAACCTTGCACCACGGTGACTCCCAAATTGGACTTAGGTTAGTGTGCAGCCCGATGTATCAGGCTCACTTAGACTATTCAGTCCATTGTGATATCACATCGGTGAACTTCCCTCTTATCACTGAATGCTGCCCGATTCCATGTTAGGCTCAATGACAAGGGACCTCCTTTTTAGAGCCGAGTCCGAACGGCGTTTCAGATTGCAGTGAAAACACTTAGAGAAGCTTTGAAACACTCAGAAATGTCACTAGCCTTACAGAGTGTGGGTAATCCAACGCTGAAAAAACTGTGTTGGGTGTTCGGTCGAAGCAGGAATTCGAAACCACGACCCTTGTGTTATGCAAGGCTCGGGCATGCCTAACCTTGCACCACGGGACTCCCAAATTTGAACTTAAGTTCTCCGATTTGCTTGAACGTTAGGCGTGGCCTCTAGACAAAAATCCGCTGCTTATTTTCGCTATTTGGTCGGGGAACCTCTCCTTTACCCGACTTTTTCTTGAGTTCAGTTAAAAAAACCTGATTTACTTGAAATTTACTTGAGGGACGTGCGCGTTGCGGATTATGAAATAATATGGGGTACATGAGTTTTTTAATATCGAAGGGAAGAGACTTTTCCATGCCCGATTTTGTTTGTTAAATTTGGCATAAGTTCTCCATTGCTTATATTCAGAGGGCTGAACCCATTTACTTAAATTTCCAAAGAAAATAGAGGACTCTTTTAATAGATCGTACCTCATTTTTGATATCTGGTGGGAAAGGAACCTACCCCATTGGGTGTCTTTTGAAAATTGGAATTAAGTTCTCCAATTTTGCTTGAAAATTTGAAGGTTTGGGGTAGCATCTACACAAAGATCAGCTACTTTTATTTTACGAAATTTGGTCGGGTAGAGGGAACTCCACTTTTGCCCGTCTTTTTTTTAGTACATTATAAAAACTAAATTCTCCGATTTACTTGCAATTTACAGAGGAGTGCGGTTATGCAATTATGAAATTAATATGGGGTCCTATTTTTAGAAAATTGGACATTAAGTTCTCACAAAGTTAAATGTACCTATAGAAAGATCCTCTACTTTATTTTTCAATATTCGAACGGGGAGAGGACCTCCCATTTCCCGACTTTTCTTTAAGAATCGTGAATATAAAACTAAACTATTTGAAAACGGAAAGTTCTCCGAATTACATAAAACGTTCTAGAAAGTGAGTGATACCTCCTAAATAAGAACTCTGATTGACTTTCATTGAGATTGTCTGCACGTAGATTAAATCACGGATATAACAATTTTTGCATGATGGTTAGAAGCGCATATATTAATATTCATGTCCAAAATGTCAACCGTATCGGATGATATTTCATCTCCAATAGGCATCCACAATCCATATCTGGAGATTGGTAGATATGAAGGCTATATATATTTATGGACCCAATATAAGCCAATTTTGCATGGTGGATTTAGAATCCTATGTTATCACTTCACGTACCAAATTTCAACGAATCGGGGGATCGTTTTATGGGGTGGTCATATCTTATGGACCGATATGGACAATAGTTTAGAGGCTATTTTTGACATCACGAACTAACATTTCAACCGGATCAGATAATTTTGCTCTCCGATAGAGAGAAAAATTCCCAAATCTTGGTTTGTAGTCCCTAGTCGGTTCACGGGCGGCTATTGACGTTGGAAGTTGGGCATCTCGGATGTATGAAATTAGTTTTAGTGGCAAACGCGCAATTATGAACGACCGAGACAGTGACGACTCCATATATCGTCTTATAATTGACATTGACATGGTAAACAACCCATATAAGATACAGATAATATGCGCTATTACGTGTACTTATATGTCATAGAAGACAGAGCTTTATTTTGATTTCAAATTTGTACAAGGAGTACTATTATAATACCAGTCAAATCATAGCTCCCTTTTATTCGTAAATAAATTATTTTTCCCAGCATTCGGATGATGCTCCTCTATTTCCACCAACAGATTTTATTGGGCTTTATCCACATTGCTTACTCACATTGCAATATAGAGAGAATCCAATTTCTTTCCATCGCCAATAAGGATTTCAAAGTTACCTGCAAAAAAATCTGTCATTTGTCAAAATAATTCCGATATAAAAGTATTTAACTTACCTGCTTCCATGTTTTAAAAAATATTCAAATCACAATACTTCTTTTGTTTTTATTTGGCATTTTTACTATATTTTCGTTCCTGTACATTTAACAAATTTAAAACTCTGTGAGGATTTTCAAAAATTCTCTTTTTTGCTACTTTTTACTACGAGTAAAGGAGGGTATAAAAATAATAAAATATTAATAACATTCTTGTGTGTCCCTATTTCTGTGCAATACATTTATTTGGATAAAAACAATGAAAATATTCAATTTTAACAGCTTTGAAGGGCAATCGGAGCACTCTCGTTTGTCGGCAATGCTGAAAATGTCTCAATTTGATATTGTGCGATGCATTATATTTTGTACAAAAGAACCTAAAAAGGCGATAATGACAAAATGTGCACATAATTTTCAAGAAGCTAAAACTCCATAATATTCTGCGAATGAATAAGGTTGACTAATGGTACCCAAAATATTCCTAAAATAATTAGGTCGCGCGTGAGCGCAGTATCTCTATAACAAAAGTGTTTCTAATAGCCAATTTCTCATATCTGAAACGAACGCTTCCGTTCGCTTAGTCAGTCGACTCCCAACGATTTAACAAGGATCATAGTTTGTTTCATTACACACTTTATTACAAGACACACTTCATCCGTATAACAACAATAATGGCCAGATTAAAATATAGACCTAACGTACTCTTAATGTATACTCGTCAAGATGGATTTCTACCTCTTGAACATCAGAATCCGAGCTTGCACTTTCTATCTTTGACGCAGGAGTGATTGTTGGACCACGATTTTCTTATCGCTACCATCATCATGTGATATTTCATCATCATCGCATTCTTCCTGTATTATTTCATGTGTTCGCGCCATATTCTGATGTAAATACGCAATCGTCAAACTTCACATCTTTCATTTCATGCCTATCATTATTATCCTCCAAAAATGGCATCGCCACCTTATCATTATCCAATGTCTTTCATATGTGACACCTTCCTTAGCGAAACTATGATGTTTTCTATATGCGATAGCAAATATGCCTTTTCGTGAAACCCTTCGAACAATATTCACATCGAAATTCTTTTCGCCGTGGTGGTTCGCAAATGAACTGAGAGGACATGAGGATATGCAAATGATTACCACAATGGTACAGGCGTAAGGGCGTTCGCCTGTGTGGTTCGTTCGTGTTGATACGAGATCCGAAATCGGAAAAACGTCTATCGCAATATTGACAAGCGTAGGGTTTGAGTCCAGTATGGACTCGCATATGACGGCGAAGTTCTACATTCGAGACAAAGGCTTTTTCGCACATTTCGCAAGGGAATGGTTTGTCTTGATATGACGTCTCATTGTGTGCATGAGAGCATGCTGGAAACGATATGAATTCCCACAAATTTCACATATTTTTTGTGCCTTGGTTTGACATTGCAGCCGCCGGATTTTACGTTTTCGTGCGATTGTACAATGGGTTTTCATTTTTTGATGATGTTATGTTCTTCCTTAGTAATTTGTCTTTTACATTTAGTTTCGATATAGATTGATTTTTTATTCTTCTCTTGACTTCTCGATTATGTTTTGGCGAAAGTTTTAGGTGTTTTACTCAACTTTATGCTTTCCACATTGTCTTTAGGCTCGGTCGCTGATGATTCTGGTTCAGGTTTTTCTTAAAGATGATTGCGATGTATTTATATCCAGCTTTTTCTGAGTTATTGACGATGTTTCTTATTTTGAAGATATTCTCCTTGAGTGAGTTCATGTAAACCACCATCATCACTTACATAGAATTCGACCATTTCTAAATCATCCTCTGCAGTTTCAGTAGTAGAATTGCAGTCTTCGGTATCATCTTCACCAATTTTACCCGTTTGGATAATGCTTTCACCTTCCGAAGCGATGACTTCTAGGTCTCTATGCTCTTCCAAGATTTCTTCTGTATCTTCAGTGTGAACACTTCCACCATCCAATTCAATAACAGAGACATTTGCCTTTTCTTCACTTTCTGCTTGATCTTCTGCATGTCTTCTTTTCGTGTCTTCGTTTTGAGATCCACGCATTGATTTTACAAATGGATTGAGTATACTTTTAAATACTGCCATTGCGGTTTGACAATTTTTGTGAAACCTCCATGCTGCCGTCAGGTCCTTGAAACAATCATCACATATTTTGTCAGGCAAATTTTCGTCATCTGCTTCCACTTTCAACTTTGATAAAGTTGTAATTTTTTGGGCAATTTGTATACCATCAGAATCACCATCGCCGTCGTTTGAAAATATGCTGTGCATTTCTTCAGAGTGATGCAAACATATTAGGCACACAACATCCAGATCTATGACCACACACATATTTGAAGTTTTGTCAAAGCGGGAACTACCAGTTTAATATTAGTACTCGTAAGATTTTAAAAAATTATGCTCGTAATGCTAATTTTGTGTGGACAAAACTCTTTCATAGCTTCTAATCCATGGAAATATGTTTGTTTTCGTCTTCTTCTTCCTTCTATGTATGAAACAAAATATGCTGTTACTTAATTTACTACGTGCGGTGACTTAATGTGGCAAAACTTGGTTTCAAATACCGCACAACCATGGCGAATGTCGGTCGGGAGGAAAAAGGAATCAATAGAACAGCGTTTGTGTGCGTCGTCTGGCATTTTGTTGTAAGGGCGTAAGCAAATTTTGGGGCATATAGCTTCCGATTACTGGCGACCGCGAATAACGTTTAAACTTAGACGTCGTGACTAATGATTTTTGGAACGATCTTGGTTTGCTTGAACGAAGAAATAATCGAGTAAGGTTCAGCGGTTTACAAACTGAGAGTGCCCTATTGTAATAGGTACTTTATAGGTTTCATGTGGTTTATACAAGGTGGACTGAATAGTTCTATGTGAGGCGCTGAATCGTAATCGGGTGCCACTTTACCTAACCTAACCTAAACGTAATAGCCTTGCTTAACTAATCCGTTTCATAGTTCCCTCGGTATGTTTCTTGGGCCAGTTCACCATATTAGGGTGAATACTGCTCAGCCGATTCCACGTGATAGATCGTCTGAAATTATACTCGTAAGCTTTGTCGTCAAATGGAGGCCATCGGTGTTGAAATCTGTATAAACGTTATATTCCGAGTTCTGATGTCACCCACAGCCGTGCACTTTAGGAGTAGTTTTTCAAATCTCTTTTTGTGATTATACAGTATTTAGCTTTGCATTTCAGCCTGCCCAATTCAAAGTCGATTTTTATTTGTGGTCGATGACCTGCTTACTTATGCGAACTATTAAATGATAAAAATTCTATAATTAATTGTTCACTATTTTTCCAAAATGTTAGATAAGTTGCCCGAGCTCGACTTGTTGTCGCAAAGTCGATATTTCCTATTTTATAAATTTCGGTGCTTTACAATTTGGAATAGTCAAAAGTGTAATCTTTTTCAAAAAATCAGGACTCTTTCAAGCATTCTTAATAATTGTTCTTTGAATTCGTGTAGGTAAAGATTTTTGTACGACTAAACTCGATAATTCGATTGTTCAAGTTCGGAGTGTTCATTTTTGAGAGCATATAAAACCGTCCCCGATTTGGGGAGTCTTGGAGTTCTAGGAACCGATAGTGCTTTTTTATAAATTTACCAAACATTTGCCATTTTTTAGTATGTACCCCCATATAGACGCGATCTCTCGATTTGGAACTTCTTATCTTCTAGAAACTCGGTATTTTATCCGTGTTTGCCTGAAATTAAGAATGGTAGAGGTTTTTCGGACACGAGATTAGGATTGCATTTCAAGGCGGTTTGGGAATCGGCCATAAAGGGAGGCTCTTTTTGTGAGTTAGACATGGGGACAGACAAGCCACCAGTGGAGAAGAAGAAAGTTACACCAGCTGTAGTATCACATGATGGACTGATGTTACGTGATTTCATGAAATATCGGGTCATCTAAATCACCCTTTCCCTTTTCATATTTTCAATATTTACGTATTTCAGTTTTGCCTATTCAAATTCCAATGTTTCAGATGGGACGCAAGATCCAAGGGCACAGTACAACAAACGGCGCACGTGAACATAACGCACAACGGAGACCCCCGCCACGGCCATATTCAAGTTTATTTTTTAGCTTACTTCAAAGGCTGATAAGCTTCAAAAACAGTTCGACTTTTGCACGTTTTGCGAACATTTTTCAAAGTTGACCATTGTTAAAATGTTGGGAAGAGCCACCGTGGTGACACATAAGTTAGAATTTGAATTTTTTTTGGTACAAAGGTTCGTGGGTTCGATTCCTGCTTTGAGACCGAACACAAAAAGTTTTTCAGCCGGTGGTTATCCTCCTCAGTAAATGCTTGGTGACATTTCTGAGGGTTTCAAGCTTCTCAAAGTGGTTCCTGTATGTTGGACGCCGTTCGACTCGGTATAAAAAAGAGGTCTTTGTCATTGATGCTTACATGGAATCGGCAGCAACTCGTAATAAGGAAGAGAAGTTACAATCGTGTGTATCACAATGGCTGAAATAGTCTGAGATGCCTGTACATCGGGCTCGCACCGTAAACCACTAAACCTAACCTAGAAATGTTGGGAAATCGGGAAAATGTTAAAAAAAATAGAGAAAAAGAAATTAATCACAATTTGAAGTTCGAGACTTCGAGTTAAAAAAAAAAATTGATTGAATGAACGATTGTATCGAGCAATTGACGCATCAAAAGGAATTGCCAGGGGAGGATCTTAAGCCCTCAGAAAAATGCAAAAGTTATGTACCTGTATGTAGAAGTATTAAGATGTTGGATCGGTGAAATTTAATGAGTTTAGCTTAATAGGATTACACTTGGTAGGAAAAACGTTCGTATATTAATGAAATGTGTCACTTAAAATTAGCATGAAACAAAATTCTTGATATAACAAATTTGATATTAATAACGAATTTTCTGTTTAGTCAACGAGAACGTTCCGTACTATATGAACGATATATTTTCATTGTTTCTAATGAATGTGTTTTCGTTGCCTATGAGATGTAAAAATTTTTGTTGGGCTCAATTTTAATGAAATTTTCTTTGTGTGTATTATAGTGTCAAATGTGAGGAATAATTTCCATTATTTTAATCAGTTTTTTGCTTGCTCCTAATGACATTAATCAATTTACCTAACTTGTACAAAATTCTCATTAATATTTCATCAAATTTCTCAAAACTGAGGTAAATTCTTGCGTTAAACGTGTGCGCTGTATTAAACCTATGTATTAGCAATAAAGAAGCTTTAAACATTTTGAACTCTTTTTTTCTTCTCAAATAAGTGTCAATTTTCTTAAACAAGTAGTACAGATATTTTTTTACTTTTTTTAATATTTTGTTTTATTTAAGCCACTCCAAAAATTAGTTTTCGTATTTCGTTAACGAACCAGCCATCACTAATACATATCATTGTATTACTTGCAGAATAACAAAATTAAAATAGGATTTTTTTTTAAGTTTATTTGGTGTAAACTTTTTCGCTATTTTATTTTATTTATACGGATGTATGTTACATTAAAAGGGCGCTTATAGCAGGTCTTCATTGATACTATCATTCAAATATCTCCATTTTCCTTTGGACCACCACCACAAATTATTTACGATTATGATCAAAGTTTCGGACCTATGCCGTTGGCATAGGCATCTATGGAACCACGGCCATTCTTAGTGGTTGACAAATTGTGATTTGTATTTGAACCGAAGTGTCACTGTCCACGTTGAATCTTTGGTGTAGTCTATCTGTACGTACATGTTGAGGGAGATCGATACATGGACGTGATAAGGCGAAATAGTTTCCATTTTTCTCCAGGAATACCATAGAATTAAGAAATAGAATTCTCCTCAAAAGTCTGACAGGATGGAGAGGCAACCATTGATACACACGATGCCATAAAAGGACAACTTTAATGACAAATTTTTATAATATTTCTTTGAAGACTGATTTTCTTTTGCAAAGTAGATTTATTCGTTGGTTGAAAGCTATTGATGACTGCTTTAATCCTCTACAAAACTATATGTCTAATTCTCTACTTCAGTGGTTTGGGAACCAGCTAGGGAATCACATCTTAATCGGTATTATGAGGTTTTGGTGATAACGTTATGAATCTGAAACGATGTCGAACATTTATTTTGTTAGTACAATGTATTATGGATGGATTTTAAGGGGATCGGTCTCTAAAGAAATATCTATTTTAGGCAATTAACAAGAACAACTGAACAGAAATCCGGATTTTAGAAATGTGATCAAAACAGTTGCAATTTACGTGCCATTTAAGATCCCACACCATCTGGATTTTTCGTATACATTTTCAATTTCTGTTCGAAACACATATACCTAATTCCAGCCTGAAAAATATTTTCTAAGGCAACAGGTCATGCCTATAAAATTATCCAAATATTTCTATAAATGTTAATGTCCATATTAAAAAAAAAAATATTATGGCCATATTTGTAACAAATCGGGCGATACTATCATATATGGGAGCTATAGCTAAATCTGAAACCGATTTCGATGATTTTTTGCACGTATAATAGTACCCTAGAAATTTGAGATTTGGCCAACTTTCTATAGAAATTTTTCGTCAAAATTTTATGTACTATAAAATTTTTGTCAAAATTTATTTCTATAGAAAATGTTGCTTAAAATTTTACTTCTATAGAAAAATTTTGTCAAAATTTATATTCTAATAATACAATTATTTTCGAGCTTTATGCGACAGATAGATTAAGGAAATGGTTAATAGAGCCATTGAAAAACAGAAACGCCAGATACAAATATACACGCTGGGACTGTTACATGTTTCGTTCGGCGAATGAACCTTTCATATAATGATTTGGACGTCAATTGCCTGTTTCGGTATCAGAGCTAACATTAAATATAAAAATCTTATTTCTTATAGAAAACATTATTGCCAATGTATTTCTAAGAAAATATTTTTGCCAAATTTTATTTCTATAAAATTTTTGTCAATTTTATTTCTATTCCAATTTTGTCAAAATGTTATATTCTATAGAAAATTTTGTCAAAATTTTATTTCTATAGAAAATTTTGTCAAAATTTTATTTCTATAGAAAATTTTGTCAAAATTTTATTTCTATAGAAATGTTTGCCAAAATTTTATTTCTATAGAAAATTTTGTCAAATATTATTTCTATAGAAATGATTTCAAAATTTCTATGAAATTTGTAAAAAGTTTATTTCTATAGGAAAATTTTGTCAAAATTTTACTTTCTATAGACATTTTGTATAATTGTATTTTTCTATAGAAAATTTTGTCAACATTTTATTTCTCTAGAACATTTTGTGTAAATTGTATTTCTATAGAAAATGTTGCCAAAATTTTATTTCTATAGAAAATTTTGTCAACATTTTATCTCTATAGAAAATTTTATTTTTATAGAGAATTGTATCAAAATTTTATTTCTATAGAAAATTTGTCAAAATTTTATTTCTATAGAAATTTTGTAAAATTTTATTTCTATTAGAACATTTTGTGTAAATTGATTTTCTATAGAAAATTTTGTCAAAATTTATTTCTATAGAAATTTTGTGAAAATTTTATTTTTATAGAAAATTTTTGTCAAAATTTTTCTATGTTTGCAAAATTTTATTCTATAGAAAATGTTTGCCCAAAATTTTATTTCTTATAGAAAATTGTATTCAAAAATATTATTTCTATAGAAAATTTTGAAAATAATTTGCGAAATGTGACAAAAACATATCAATTGCTACCATCTGCATAGATTCATTAAATGTATTTATTACAAAGAAATTTAATATTGCGTAAACAATTTAGGTATATAATCTAAATTTGTCATATTATTTGTCATTTATCATCATAAATTGTCATATTTTTTTAGTTGATACATAGTAGTATAGTGTATATCATGCTTAGAGAACTCTTCGACAATAATTGAGATATTAATAAATAAAATTAAATATAAATATTTCAATATAAATATAACTATAACTGGAATATTTTTAAATAAAGATTTGTTTAGAAAACATATTGCAGCTCAAACTCTTTATATTGGCAAAAATCCCTCTTCTAGGGCTAAATTTTGAACGAATTTCCATCATCATCCCAAAATCACCCAAAATGCATTGGGGGAAAATACAGCTAAATGCTTCCGGGAATACTGTAAAATCCCTGAATATTTTCAACAAATATTTAAAAACCAAAATATGTTATTTTTTAAAGATCCTTATACTTATCAGTGGGGGGGGTGAATCCCAAATAAAAACAAAGTGAATAGCAATCAATATAAATGATTTCAATTCAATCGATATTATACCATTCAATATTGTTATTTGGGAGAAAACAAAATCCAGAATTTATATCATAAAAAGAGCAAAATGTTCAGTTTAAAATTTTCGTTTGTCCTCTTATCAACTTGCCTTATCCTAGTATCATCTAACCCAATTGAATGGGATGAAATCTGGGCGAAGAATTGATTCAGCACCATTGTTACGTCAAGTGCGATTCCCCAACATTGGAAGGTCAACATCTGAGTATGGTCAGATCAAACGAGGTCGTCGAAGCAACGATCATTACAATCACAATTTATTTACTAGCTCAGATGGTCGAGGAACCATAGATGCTTATGCTCAGGGTAGCCGAAACTTGATCATAATCGCAATGGATTTGGTGGTGGCATTCAAGCAAAATGGATTTTTAGAAATTTTACAATTAAATTAAATAAACGATAAAACTAAATAATACATTGTATTTAATTTATTAAAAAGCTAATTTATATAAAATGCATTGCTATACTTTTATGTGGACGATTTGCTGTAAAGGTGGTATTAAGTTCGAGTGTAGCCGCTAAATCGTAATTTTTTCACGATTACTTTTCTTTAAAATCCATCCAGTACAACTTTGTGAAATTTGCTTGGGCTATTCCCCATCAAGTTATAATAAATTTGCAACAAATATGTATAATTTTATGCCTTTTACTGATTTAGTTTTCACTTTAGAGGCTAAAATCGAACTTAATACTCACCTTAGTAGTAAATCACTCTTATTCGAAAACGCAGTCGATTTTTTATTAATTTATTACTCTTCACTTAAAGTAAACCGAACTCGAATTATTAGCCCATTTAGAAGAATAAATTGGAGTTCGAAACTGCTAAAAGTGGCTTTAGCGCATTCGAAGTTCAAATGGGTTCATTCATTGGCGTAGCCAAGGGGGTGAGGTAAGAGGGAGCTACCCTCTTTCCCGGGTAAGCCTCCGAAACGGCTGAATCGATTTACTTGAAATTTTCAGAGAACGTGGAGGTTGACCATGTAGTGAAATAGGGTACTTCATTTTTTGATATCTGGTTCGGCGGAGCGAGACTTTGGCCAAATTTTTGAATATTGGACTTAGGTTAGGTTAGGAGGCAGCCCATGTATCAGGCTCACCTAGACTATTCAGTTCATTGTGATACCAATCGGTGAATTCCCTCTTATCACTGACATGCTGCCCGATTCCATGTTAGGGACTCCTTTTTAGAGCCGAGTCCAAACGGCGTTTCAGATTGCAGGTGAAACCACTTAGAGAAGCTTTGAAAAAACTCAGAAATGTCACAAGCATTACTGAAAAAAACTTTATGGTGTTCGGTCGAAGCAGGAATCGAACCCACGACCTTGTGTATGCAAGGCGGGCATGCTAACCTTGCACCACGGTGACTCCCAAATTGGACTTAGGTTAGGTGGCAGCCCGATGTATCAGGCTCACTTAGACTATTCAGTCCATTGTGATATCACATCGGTGAACTTCCCTCTTATCACTGAATGCAGCCCGATTCCATGTTAGGCTCAATGACAGGGACCTCCTTTTTAGAGCCGAGTCCGAACGGCGTTTCAGATTGCAGTGAAAACACTTAGAGAAGCTTTGAAACACTCAGAAATGTCACTAGCATTACAGAGGTGGGATATCCAACGCTGAAAAAAAATGTTGGTGTTCGGTCGAAGCAGGAATCGAAACCACGACCTTGTGTATGCAAGGCGGGCATGCTAACCTTGCACCACGGTGACTCCCAAATTGAACTTAAGTTCTCCGATTTGCTTGAACGTTAGGCGTGGCCTCCAGACAAAAATCCGCTGCTTTATTTTTCGCTATTTCGTCGGGAACCTCTCCTTTTACCCGACTTTTTCTTGAGTTCAGTTAAAAACCTGATTTTACTTGATGAATTTTATGAGACGTGCGGTGCGGATTATGAATTAATATTGGGGTACATGAGTTTTTTAATATTTGGACAGGGAAGAGAGCTTTCCCCATGCCCGATTTTGTTTTTAAATTGGGCATAAGTTCTCCGAATTGCTTATGCTCAGAAACGGCTGAACCCATTTACTTTAAATTCTCAAAGAAAATAGAGGATGATCATGTTGTGAAAATAGGGTACCTCATTTTTTGATATCTGGTCGGGGAAGGGAACCTACCCCATTGGGTGTCTTTTTGAAAATTGGACTTAAGTTCTCCAATTTGCTTGAAATTTGAAGGTTGGGGGTAGCATCTACACAAAGATCAGCTACTTTATTTTACGAAATTTGGTCGGGTAGAGGGACTCCACTTTTGCCCGTCTTTTTTTTTTTAGTACATTAAAAAACTAAACTTCTCCGATTTACTTGCAATTTACAGAGGACGTGAGGTTATGAATTATGAAATTAATATGGGGTCCTATTTTTTAGAAAATTGGACATAAGTTCTCACAAAGGTTAAATGTAACCTATAGACAAAGATCCTCTACTTTATTTTTCAATATTCGAACGGGGAGAGGGACCTCCCCATTTCCCGACTTTTCTTTAAGAATGGTGAATAAACTAAACTATTTGAAAACGGAAAGTTCTCCGAATTACACAAACGTTCTAGGAAATGTAGTGATACCTCCTAAATAGGAACTCTGGACTTCATTGAGATTGTCTGGCAGCGTAGATTAAATCACGGATATAACAATTTTTGCATGATGGTTAGAAGCCATATATTAATATCATGTCCAAAATGTCAACCGTATCGGATGATATTTGCATCTCCAAGAGGCTCCACAATCCATATCTGGAGATTGGTATATATGGAGGCTATATATATTTATGGACCAATATAAGCCAATTTTGGCATGGTGGATAGAATCCATATATGTTATCGACATCACGTACCAAATTTCAACCGAATCTGGGGATCGGTTTGTATGGGGGACATATACTTATGGACCGATATGGACCAATAGTTAGAGGCCATATTTTGACATCACGAAACACATTTCAACCGGATCAGATAAATTTTGCTCCTCGAAGAGAGAAAATTCCAAATCTGGGAATCGGTTTATATGAGGGTATATATAATTATGGACCAATTTTTGCACAGTTGTTGGAGGTCTTATACTAACACTATTTAGGTTCGACTGAAATTTGCTCCTCTAAAAGGATATGCAAGCCAAATCTGCGGGTTAGTTAATATGGGGGCTATACCCTTAAACGTGGTCCAATATGACCCATTTGCAATACCATGTTTCAAGTCGATAGCACTTGTTTCGTTCGGAAGCTAGCGTGATTTCAACTGACGAACGGACGGACATCGCTAGATCGATTCAGAATTTCACCTCGACACAGAATACATATATGTTACTTTATGGGGTTCTGAGGACCAATATTTCGATGTGTTACGCGGAATGTGAAGGACAGTTATAGTTGTTTTCCTTACGTACTACTAGCTAGTACTTTTACTCACAAAGTTCCTCAACGCCAAAAATAGTAAAAGTAAAAAAGTACAATTTTAGGAGAACAATGTCAAAATGCATGTCTCTTTCATTCACACATTCTCTTTTCGAGTAAAAGTGTAGTAAAATATGTCATGACCAAATAAATTATTTCTTCATAAATTTAACAAATCACATTAGTTTCAAATCGCTTTTTTTTGGAAATAATTCTGTAACTTTTGAATGGCTTAAGATATCAACATAATTTTTTTATGCCAAAACTGACATGTTTTCTTCTATGTTTACAGGTTTGTAGGTCCCTAGTGGGTTCACGGGCTGGCCTATTGACGTTGGAAGTTGGGCATCTCGGATGTATGAAATTTAGTTTTAGTTGGCAAACGCGCAATTATGAACCGACCAGACAGACGGACATCATTATATCGTCTTATAATTGACATTGACATGGTAAACACCCCATATAAGATACAGATAATATGCGCTATTATGTACTTATATGTATCAGGAAGACAGAGCTTTTTTTATTCAATTTTGTACAAGGGAATACTATTGATATATAACGGTCAAAATCATAGCTCCCTTTTATTTCTTAATAAATTATTTTCCCAGCATTGGGAGAATGCTCCTCTACCTTTTCTAGCAACAATTTTATTGGAGCTTCTATCCACATTTGCTTACTGCACATTGCATATAGAGAAAATCCAATCTCCTTTCCATCGCAATAAGGATTTCAAAGTTACCTGAAAAAAAATCTGTCATTTGTCAAAATAATTCCGATATAAAAGTATTTAACTTACCTGCTTCCATGTTTTAAAAAATATTCAAATCACAATACTTCTTTTGTTTTTATTTGGCATTTTTACTATATTTTCGTTCCTGTACATTTAACAAATTTAAATCTGTGAGGATTTTCAAAAATTCTCTTGTTTTGCTCTTTTTATACGAGTAAAGGAGGGTAATAAAAAATATAAAATTTAATAACATTCTTGTTGTGTTCCTATTTCTGGTGAATAGATTAATTTGGATAAAAACAATGAAAAGATTCAATTTTACAGCTTTGAAGGGCAATCGGAGCGACTCATCTC
>PGFW01045771.1:0-15529 GCA_003123925.1 Haematobia irritans | reverse complement strand
GTCAACCATTGAACAAAGGATGTTAACGATATTCTTCAGGGGGACAACTATTATGACGATTGATGAGAATACATGCAAATTATCGCAGTCTTCATTAACATTCTACAGTTTCCTACAAATTGGCCGTATTCCACATTAAATGGGTCTGAAGTATAAGGAAAATTATTTTTCCTTTGCTTTACACAAGTTTGTTCTTGGTTCAAACGATATTTTCCTCGTTTATGTCTAATAAGAATCGTTCGTATATTTTGGACAGCGTATTTGTTGGTCTTTTTACGAGTGTTGTTAATCCAGGAATTAAAGGTGAGTTGATTTATAATTTCCTTTGTCATATTTTAATAACACCCAAGAAAAAAGTGAGCTAAAAAGGAAAATTGGTTTGATGAAAAGGGTCAAACATTCATGGTTAGCTGAAAATAGAAAAAAATTTGCCGCAATTCTTTAATTTAAGAACATGTTTTAGTTGTCTTATATAAAAAAATGGTAAAAAATCATGGGTTATCTTAACACAAGAAAATCAAATTGCACATGTTTCACATTCACAACCAGGAACCAGGATTCACATTTCATCAATTCATAATCTTGGTGTTCTACTCCTATATTCAAGTAATTTTCCGGTACACTAGCTAAGTCATAGCCTGAATGCTTGAATCTTATGTCCAGAGATGTTATATATTCTCGCTACAAAAACAAAATTTCGTCTGATTTCCGGTTGAAATTTGTACGATACGTCATGAATAATTGAAGGCCTAAGAAGAAAACATTGCTATTTAAAGCATGAAACATTCCCGATTCAGAGATTGACCTATATATTTATTTTCCCGCTCAATGATTTTAAACTTAAAATTTTTACGAATTGTTGTCGCTAGACCAATAATAAAAATTTCTAAAAAATACACGCGACTGATATTGTTTTGCAGACCTGCATACGAGTGTAAACTGTTCAAATATCGAATTTTAAATAAACGTACGCTCAAAAGCCGAGTAACTGAATTCGGTTATCTATTCAATTGACCCGCCATTTTTCCAGTAGTGTTTTTGATAGTTTTCTAAACATTTCCATTGATTTATAGGGACTTCAGCTGCAAAATCAAAACCTGAACTACCAAACATGTTACATATAACTTTATGGTCTCGCCTATATTCGTTTACGGCTCTGCTACGCTTTTTTAAGTTAGAATTTGACAGTTTTCATTCTGAATGCAGAACATTTTTCATATTATTGCTGTTGATTAGATGTTTGTTTTACTTTGGAGAGAATTGTACTGAATTAAGGGATATTAATTAGATGTCCATCTACGCATACAATAATTTCAATTCATTTATGTAATTTTACACTTTATAATTTTTGTTCTGAATATGAGAATATTCAAGAAGAATATTATCCTTCTACAAAACAAATTGGTCACGATGAATTTGGATACAATGTTTAGAATGGATCAAAATGAATACAGAAAAAGAATGCGTATTTTGAGGTATATACAATCTCCAGATAGCCTAATTGCTAAAATATTCGTACTATGATATGTTTAAAATATTTTTATAGGACCCATTGATATCATCGGCACAGTGCATTTATCAACAAGACGACCCGATTGTTAATCATGCTCATTTAGAAATGAAACAAATTAGGTAAGTGAAAAATCTGCATTATTGACTCACCGTTTCTAATTGATATTTATATATTTAGCCATTTCAGTGAACGTTACCGAACATGTATATAGTATTTTTAGTCGTCAGCAGTCGTCCTCAGATATTTACAATCAATGTTCCCAATTGAAAATCCAGTATTTAATTATAAACTGGTGAATGATTGTGAAAATCACATAAGGTAAAAATATTTATAGATTTTTTATATTTTTAATATTATGAGTGATACCCTGATAACCCTATCTTTCGAAATTTTGCTCAGATTTTTGTCTCAAACTGGACAAAGGTCCAGGTTATGATACAGTCCCATATTTAAAACCACACACCCGTATGGCTTCTTGAGCATCTACACCTCGATTGATGATAGTTATACACAAAAATAATTATACCAAAATTTGGGGAGAAAAATTTATCAAAAAGGTTCCAGACCAAAAATCTGAGTTTTACAAAATCTATTCTATAGATTGCAAAATTTTTGTCGAAAATTTTTAATTTTCTATAGAAAATTTGATTCAAAATTATTTCTATAGGAAAATTTGTCAAAATTTATTTCTATAGAAAATTTATGATCAAAATTTTATTTCTATAGAAAATTGTTGTCAAAATTTTATTTTCTATAGAACAATTTTGTTTGGTTTCTTGAGCATCTATACCTCGATTGATAGTTATACCAAAAATAATCTACCAAAAATTTGAAGAAAATTTACCAAAAGTTTTCAAAACAAAAATCTAATTTAAACAAAACTATTTCTATTAGAAAAATTTTGTCAACTTTTACTTTCTAATATGAAAATGTCAAAATTTTATTTCTATAGAAAATTTTTATCAAAAATTGTATTATTTCTATGTAATAATGTTTGTCAAATATTTATTTCTATTGAGAAAATTTGTGTCAAAATTTTATTTCTAGTGGGAAATGTTTGTTCAAATTTTTTTCTATAGAAAATTTGTCAAAATTTTTTCCTATAGAAAATTGTCACACATATGTATTTCTATATAAAAATTTTGGTCAAAATTCTTTATTTCTCTAGCAAATATTGTCAAAGTTTTATTTTATAGGAAATGTTGTCAAAAATTTTATTTCGTATATGAAAATTCGCTGTCAAATATTTTATGTTTGGTCAAAATTATATTTCTGGTAAAAAATTGTTGTCACAATATTATATTCTATTAGAAAATTTGTTCCAAAAATCTTCATTTCTATAGGAAATGTTGTCAAAATATTGGTATTGTTTTAGGAACTCGTTGTCAAAATTCTATATCTTCTATAAGAAAATTTCTCGGTTCAAAGTTGTTGAATTTTCAAATTACTATTTCTGTAGGAAATATTTTGTCAAATATTATTTGCTATAGCACAATTATTTGAGATCTATTTCTGTAAAATCTATTGTCATACGATTTTATTTGCTTCAAAATTTGTTTTCAAGAACAAATTTTAGTTTCTGTAGAAAATTGGTTTGTCAAAATAAAAGTGTTATGTTTGTCCAAAATTTATATTTCTGTAGAAAATCTTGTCAGCAATATTATTTTTTCTATTAGAAAATTTTTTTCAAATCATGTATTTCTATAAAAATTTTTCAAAATTATTATTTTGTATATGATTGGCTCTGCAATGCTTACACTGGTAATCACTTTAGCAGTGGTTTTGTAGTTATTATTCATTATATCGAAGTATATTCGTGACGTGTATTGCCTTCACTAAACATCGTATTACTTCGAATAGGCCTTAGTGCAGGCCTTTGTTGCAATACATGGCAAGCGTACGTGGTTTCGATTCCTGGCTTACGACCGAACACAAAAAAGTTTTCAGCGGTGGGATTTATAGCCAACTCAGTAATCGGCTGGTGTACCAAGTTTCTGAGGGTTGTCAAAGCTTCTCTATAGTGTGGTTTCTACTGCAAATGTGGCAGACGCCGTTCGAACCTCGTCTAAAAAAAGGAGGTCCCCTTGTCATTGAGCTTAACATGGAATGGCGGGGCAGCACTTCAGTGATAAGAGAGAAGTTCATCCATGTGGGTATATCACTAATGGTACGAATAGTCTAAGTGAGCCGATACATCGGGCTGCCACCTAACTACACCTAAACAACTATTCTAGCAGCTATAGGCTTTGCCATCAAATGTAATTTGACAACACTTGGAGCCTTGTTAACTAACGAATTAGCAATCAAGACAAACGCACAATGATTAAAAGAGAAGAAACCAACAATAAACAAAAACAAACGAAATTTCATAAAATTTTAGTCAAAATTGTTATTTCTGATTGTTTTTTATTGCAGCTTAAAACCATACATTGACTAAAACACGAAGTGTAGGCTTAACAACAGAGGAAAAGCAATTTTGTCAAATTTTTTGGGCGCAAAGCGCCTATATAACTGCAAATTGTTGGATTGGCGCCACGTTTTCGGAATTAGCCACATCCTCATCAGCCATCCCTACTTGCGAGTCAAAACTATCAACGATTATCACGGAATAACTTCAGGCGCAGTTTTAGTAAACGCCAAACAAAAACCAACAACTTGAAACCCTGCCGAAAAAGTTGTACAATTGATACCGGCTTATGCCGAAATAAAATTACGAAACAAACATAGCGCTCTTTTCTATGCCATCTGTCAAATCATCGATTTGAATTCACATGCGCTGGCTGTTATTTGAGCGTGCCTCTCTCTTCTTTTCCTCCATTTGTTTGTTTTGTTTTGTGTTGTTTATTTTCTTTAAGCATTGTTGTTTGTACTTTTATTGCAGCTGTTAAAAGCCATACATTGAGCTAAACTTACAAGTGTAGCTTAACCAACAGAGGAAAATAATGTTTGTCAAATTTATTTGGGCAAAGCCCTATTTATTTTATAAAATTTATTCTTTAGAAAATTTTGTCAATTTTTTATTTCTATAGAAAATTCTGTAAATTTTTTATTTCTATAGAAAATTCTGTCAAAATTTCATGTTTTGTCAAAAATTTTATTTCTATACGAAAATTTTTCCAAATTTTAATTTCTATAGAAAATTTTGTCAAAATTTTATTTCTCTAGAAAATTTTGTCAAAATAATATTTCTATAGAAAATTTTGTCAAAATTTTATTTCTATAGAAAATTTTGTCAAAATTTTATTTCTATAGAAAATTTTGTCAAAATTTTATTTCTCCTATAAAATTGTGTCAAAAATTATATTTCTATAGAAAATTTTGTCAAAATTTTATTCTAATAGAAAATTTTATCAAAATTTTATTTCTATAGAAAAATGTTGTCAAAATTTTAGTTTCGTATAGAAAGTAATTTGTACAAAATTTCTATCTTCTATTTGAGTAAATAATTATTGCTTCTATAGGAAAAACTAATTTTGTCAAATATTGATATTTTTATTTTTTTTTCAAATTAAGTTCAAACTTATTATTTCTATAGAAAATTTTGTCAAAATTTTATTTCTCTAGAATTTTGTCAAAATGATACTTAGAAAAATTGTTGTCAACGAAATTTAATTTTATAGAAAATTTTTGTCAAAAAATTTATTTCTCATAGAAAATATTCAATAATAAACAAATTTGTCTAAATAGTATTTAATTTTGTATTTACTTTTTTAGCAATAAGTTACTATATTCTATAGAAAAGTTGTCAAAAATTTTATTTCCTGTAGAAAATTGGTTGTCAACAAATAGTTTTTTATAGAAAATTTTTGTCAATATTTAAAAGAATTTCTCAATAGAAAAGTGTCAAAATTTTTGAATCAAATATATTGTCAAATTTATTTCTTTTATAGAAAATTTGGTGTATCAAAATTTTATTTCGTATAGAAAATTTGTTAAACAATTGTTATTGTTATGGAGAAATATTGTCAACATATAAGAGTTTTTTCAATATTCTATAGGAAAATTGTTCTCAAAATGCTTTAGCTATCAGAAAATTTTGTCAAAATAAAATTTTATTTCTATAGAAATTTTGTCAAAATTTTATTTCTATCGAAAATTTTGTCAAAATTTTATTTCTATCGAACATTTTGTCAAAATTTTATTTCTATCGAAATTTTGTCAAAATTTTATTTCCATCGAAAATTTTGTCAAAATTTTATTTCTATCGAAAATTTTGTCAAAATTTTATTTTTATAGAAAATTTTGTTAAATTTGTATTTCTATAGAAAATTTTGTTAAAATTTTATTTCTATAGAAAATTTTTTCGAAATTTTATTTCTATAGAAAATTTTGTCAAAAATTTATTTCTATAGAAAATATTGTTCTATAGAAAAACAACTTTGTCAAGATTGTATTTTATTTTTTTTACTTTTTTCAAATTAATTCAAACATTCATTATTTCTATATTAAATTAGAAAATTTTCGGCAAAAATTTACAAAAATTAGATTTCAAATCATATGAAAGACGATATTTCATGGTATTTTCTAGTCGGCTTAGAATCAAACAAAAATGGTTGTAATAAAGTAAGTGAGTCCTGGTGATGAGTATTTAAGATTAGGCCTGGGGGAATCTACATATTTACATACGCATATACTTGATTTTTATTAACAAATTTTGTTATTAATTGTGTTTCTGTTTTTCCTATTTTTTCTTTCTCAGTGATGATATGATTTACTATCCATATGGGATGATGTGCAACCCGCTTATCGTAAATATCCTCAATTTTTTTTTCAGAATTAGCTGTTAAGAATATACCGAGCTTTTTAAAAGTATTTACCAACGATTATTATGCCATTATCAAAATGTTCCATCACAAAGTGTACAAATCAACTTGAAATACAATAAAATGCCCGAAAAGCATATGTAAAACTTACTATCCTATACATAAACATATTATATGTAAATATACATAAATCTCTATATTTATGTATACAAAAAGACACAACTTATTAAACACTTTGCTTAAATTGAAATATACATAATTAATTGAATATTTGCATTAAATAGTATGGTACCATTCAACGATTTGTAGATACCATAGTATCGCAAATTTTATTAGAACTTGAACATTTGGGCATTTGTAATGGAGCTAATCAATAATCCAACTTCTAGTTAAATTCTAATTAAAAAAATAAATTCTAAAAAAAAAATTCTAGTAAAACCTCACTTTGCAAATATTTAATTAATTACGTAGTCATTTCAAATGCAACCCAGTTATATGCTATGCTACTAATCAATCCATTAACAAAAACAATAAGAAAAAGAGTGCAACTAAAAATAGTTTATAAGCAAAATAACGAAAATCGCAATTTTCATCTTTATAACATAAAATAATTAATAACCAACTGCTCTGTCAAGTTGCAACATTGAAAACTAAAAAATATAATTTAATTGGATCTACGGTCAGTTCGGAATGGAATTCTGCAGAATTGTGGAAAAATACATTGAAGAGTAAATAAATAAATGTAAATTACACTTAATAAAATGTGAAATGAAATATAGATTAAAGCCTAAATATAACATACAAAAAATCATAAATAACTTCAAATTAAATAAAATTTTAAATACTAGATTTAATAGAAACTAATGTAAATCTTAATCTAAATACACCCAGAGACAAGGAATATGATCGACGCTCAAACATGTTTTAAGAGAAAAAGTGTTATTTTTGGCGTGGTGAACCCCATTTAACATGGTTTTCGCACCTAATTCGTTCTTATTCTTCGCAAATCTATGTATCGTGATTTCTGCAGCAGGTTATAATTTGACGAGAAATAACATTTTAGTGACAAACTAGTTACAGCGTCACCATAACAAAAATAACACATTTTGCTCTTCGAAACATGTTTGTGGTGGATCATATTCCTTCCGCTTGCGTTGTATAAATGAAATCAAGAGTAAATAAAAATTTAATCAAATTAAATATATATTAAATCTATATCAACTATAAATTAAATTAGAATTAAATCTATACCAACTATAAATAAAATTAAATCTGAATGAATTCTAAATTAAATCTAAATTAATATTAAATCAAAGTAAAATCGAAAGTAATTAATTAATGAATTAAATAATTAATTAAGAATTAAAAAATAATAAAAAAAAATAAATTAATATAAAATTAAATAATTAAATTAAAATTAAATTAATTAAAAATTAAATTTAATTAAAATTAAATTAAATTAAATTAAATAAATTAAATAATAAATTAAATTAAAATTAAATTAAATTAAATTAAATTAATTAAATTAAATTAAATTAAATTAATTAAAGCGAATAATATTTACATAAAAGATTTTTATATAAATAATTTAAATTAGAGGAACTATTTTAACTTAAATTGAACAACATTAAATTAAATAAGGAAGTCGATACTTCTCTTATTGCTTGTGATTAGAGTAGGATTCGAACTTGAAAATTTATTTTTACATAAAAAAAGAAAATTCTTTAGCGAAATTTCCTCGCTTCTGATGATTTGGAACCTTAATACCGCATATAAATAAGTGCTATCAAACAAATAAAACTATTTCATTTTTGATTTATCTCATTTATTTTTTAGATTTAATACAAAATTTTATTTCTATAGAAAAATTTGTCAACATTTTAGTTCTTTAGAAAATTTTTCTCAAATTTTTATTTCTATAAAAACTTTGTCAAATTTATTTCATAAAAAACATTTTTTCAATATTTATTTCTATTAGAAAATTTTGTCAAAAATTTATTTCTAGGAAAAAATATCTAATCTATGAAAGTAATGATAAAATCTTTGGAACTGGATAATTTGTTTTTTTTTTCTAAATTACATATAATAATATCACTTATTCATTACTTCAATAAAGAGCTAATACAATTATATTAAAATCAAAAATTGACTGTTAGAAAAATATTGGAAAAATATCGGATATTTTTTTAATTCAACCTCGCTATATATTTCGTTCAACACTGTATACTAAAATATTCACTATACGCTTTCAATAAATCTAGAAAAGGAAATTAATAATCGCTTAAACCAAAATAAAACAATAAAAACCAAATTATGCGCCCATCCATCCAACCTATATTGAATTTATTTTGTGAATGATGAAATCAGAAAAGCAAAACAAATAGCAATATATACAAACTATATTAATAACTAATATTGGAAAATGACTTAGAGAAAATTTTACAAAAAATAAAAAAAAATAAATTTTGATCATGGTTATTAGATGTAAACATAAACATACATATGAAGTTTATTAAAATAATTTGATGTAGTGGAGATGTTTTACAAATTTCTTCGCTTTATTTTTGTTTGGTTACACTAATTAAGTTGTATTCTTCTAATTTTGCTGTAAATTATATTAAGAAACAAATATCAAACCTATGCCAATTTAGATTTTAAGAATACTATTGTGTTTTTTATTTGTATGTGAACTATTATAAAATGAAAAGAAACGAAAACTGAAATTTAATTATAAGTATGTATAGTAGAGTAGTAGTGTTTTAAACACTGAACAAATCTGCTTCTTTTTAAACATTTTAAGACATTGTTTTTTTTATTTTAATTTTACAAAGACTTTTACTAGGCATTTAGTTATTATTTTTGTTTTTGGTATATTAATAAGAAATCATTCCCTTTTTCATGTGCATCTCTTTTTTATACAATGCTACTTATGAAGAAAATGAAAAATCTTTAAACATAAATACTTTTACCTATCATTTCACCTTTATTATAGACTACAAGCAAATAATTATTATTGTTTGAAAAATTCGATATAAAAAACAATTGAGTGATACAAAAAACAAACTTAAGAACCTACAAAAATGGTAAATTATTACACATATATGTATTGTATAATAAAGAAAAAAAAAATACAAGTATATTAGATATGTTGAAACACAAAATTATTTTAGGTGAAATTAATTATTGAAGATGAAAAATGCAATTTATAAACGATATTATTGTGTTGGAATTCTTTAATAATGTTAGTTTAAGCTCTTATGTAGATGGATACAAAAGAGTACAAACTAGGGATACAAAAATCGAACACTAAAGGTATTCGGAAATGCATATAGTGACCAAGCGAATTATCCCGTGATTGTCGATCACATGGCGCTTTCAACTTATCATATATTACAGGTAGATGGAAGGGAGGGAAATTTGATTTCTTTCCTCAAGGTGAGATTTATGTTCGTAGTTTTTCACCAAAACACTAAAATTAAAAGATACAAAAAATCTATATGACGAAGATTATAATTTTTTATGAAGGTCTTGTGAAATTAATTATTTTATTGAACATTTAATTCCGATGATACATTTTCATTTTACTCATAGTAAATAATAAAACTACGACAAAACAAATTAAACGCTTTTGGAAATGGGTGTACAAACAAAACTGTTTTTCGTTTGTTGCAGTTTTTGTTCTTTCCCAAAAATTTAAACTATTATTACCTTAATTTATATTTTTGCAGTAAATAAAAATAATAAATTTATTTTAAACAAATTAAATTAATAACACAAACAAGCCTATATTAATCTGATTATACATTAATATGCATTACAAAACACTGACAACAGCTTACCCTGTTTCAAAGTTTTTCTTTGGCCTCAATTTTTCAGTAAACATGAATGAAAAAATTAATACATTTGAATACAGCATCTTCTACCAGGCGAACATAACCATTAGGTGGACACAATTACCACTTTCATATGTTACAATAACTTAACAAGAGAAGGGCAGAGAGAAATTGTGTTTGTGTGCGTCAGTGTTGCCAGGTTGGGGTTTGTGCTACCCTTTTCAAATGCTTTTCTTGAAAGGGGATATTCAATGTTCGATATAGATAAGAAATTCTATGCTAAATTCTACAGCTGAAAGCATTTTAATTATGGGTGTCAAAATTTAATACCTACGATTGAAAGATTAGATTATTTAATTCAGTTAATATTTGTGGGGTAGGTTAAAAAATTACATGGCAACACTGTTACAAAATATATATGTATGTAAGTGGATGTTGGTTGTGTCTAGTAGACACACTCTTCCTAATTGTTCTGTTCGCCTGGTAAAATGTGTTGTATTGAGATTTTTAATTTTTCATTTTCATGTTTTGTAACTGTAAGTAACATTATTAACCCCTTTTCACAACCGATAGTCCACAACTAGGAGGTCATTCGATAACGACAACCAACTTATTTCCTTTCCCCACTTAGTTCGCATTTAATTCTGATGTTATTTTTAAAGTAGAGACTTTAATCTAATTAAGCTAAAATATTTTCCATATCGGGTGGAGCACTAAAATTAATTTTTTATAAACTTCTTTATGAACAAATCGAAACAATTTTGAGTTACATTTCTACTGTATGTCTTTAAGTAAGAATAGCTTCGTATAAAAACTATAGCTAATATTTTTTCGGATTCTTTTTGTATTTTTTCTCACCACTTCGAAAGATATAATAGTAGATATAGCTCTTATTTTCATAGAGCTATTTGGTCACAAATTCAACGATGAAGTTTTCAGAATAATACTCATACTAGTCGGGTGAAGTAATTGAGGTTAGGTCTTAGTTACAATTTTTATTCTACTGGCTGAAAGGGTTAACTATCTATATGGCAAGCCGGGTCTCTCATTAATACGGGAAGCCTTTTAGTAAAATGGATTTTGGCATTGTTTTCGGCAAAATTATGTAAATTTGTAACCATTTTAATAATTCTTCTCCCCCCCCCCCCTGGTTTTTTATACTTTTGAAACAAAATAGTTAAAATTAATCCATTAAAAAAAATTAAATTATGTCATTAAAATATCATTACAAAAGTATCTCAAGGTTGAAAAAAAAACATGGTATTTATTTAGCTCAATTTAAGTGCAATACAATACTATTTTATTCGATTCTGATATTTAAGATATCAGATTCATTCTCAGACGCAGTAACATTTTTTATTAAACCAAAAATTTTCTGTACAGTCCACAATGTGAACAAAATTTGTCAAATATTTATTTCTAATAAGAAAATTTTGTGCAAATATTATAAAAGGGTGATTCTTTTGAGGTTAGGATTTTCATGCATTAGTATTTGAGCAGATCACGTGGATTTCCAGACATGGTGTCAAAGAGAAAGATGCTCCATAATGCTTTGACATTTCATCATGAATAGCTGAACGATCTGCCAAACACAACGGTCGAATTTCAGTGAATGGGCCGTAGCAAAGTGGCAGAAAAAATGCCGCTTTTTTATCGACAAATTTTTGTTCAGCGGATGAGGCTCATTTCTGGTTGAATGGCTACGTAAATAAGCAAAATTGCGCATTTGGAGTGAAGCAGCAAACAGAAGCCGTTCAAGACTGCCCATGGCATCCCGAAAAATGCACTGTTGGTGTGGTTTTGTTACAGCTGGTGGAATATTGGACCGTATTTTTTCAAAGATGCTGTTGACGCAACGTTACGGTGAATGGCGTCCTATCGTTCGATGCTAACAAACTATTCTGTTGCCCAAATAAATGTGAAGAACTGAACTTGTTGACATGTGGTTTTGCACAAGATGCGCGCCTACATGCCACACAGCTCGCGATTCCTATGGCCATTTTGAAGGGGGAAAACTTCGGAGAACAATTCAATCTGCAAGTAAATGGACCGGTAAGTTGGGCCACAAGATCATGCGAATTTTGACGCCTTTGACTATTTTTGCTGGGGGCTTACGTCCAAGTCTAAAGTCTACAGAATAGCGCAGCAACTATTTTCCAGCTTTGGAAGACAACATTTCGCGAAGAAAATTCGGGCTATTCCGGCCGAAATGCTCGAAAAAATGTTGCCCAAAATTTTGGACTTTCGAATGGACCACTAAAGACGTGGCAGCGGCGGTTCAACATTTTAAATGATAATTTTCAAAAAAAAGGTAAATGTCATGGGAACAATCTAACGTTTCAAAATCCTCAAGAACGATGATAAAAAATTAGATTTTGTCAATTTATGCGTTTTTTTTTTTTAAGTTATCAGCTCTTAAAACTCACCTTTTATCTATAGAATTTTGTCAAAATTTTATTTCTATATGAAAATATTGTCAACATTTTATTTCTATAGAAAAAATATGTAAACATTTTATTTCCTATAGAAAAATATTACAAATTTTATTTCTATAGAAAATTTTGTTAAAATTTTTATTTCAATAGAAATTTTGTTACATTTTATTTGCTATAATAAATTTTATTTATTATAGAATATTTTGTCAAAAATTTTAATATCTATCAGAATATTGTTGTCAAAATTTTAATTGTATAGAAAATTTTTTGTTCAAAATTTTATTCTATGAAAATTTTGTAAATTTTTTGTCGTTAGCAGGAAGGATTTCTGTCATAATTTGTATTTCTGTAAGAAAATTTTGTCCAAAATTTTATTTCTATAGATATATTTGGTTAAAAATTTTAATTTCTATTTAGATATTTTGTCAAAATTTTCTTTCTATTTTGTAAAGTTTTTATTTTTAATTATTTTGTCAAAATTTTATTTCTATTGGAATTTTTGCTCAAATTTTATTTCTAATAATGATATTTTGGTCAAATTTTAATTGTTATTACGAATTTTTTTTGATCAAATTTTATTTCTATAGATAAATTTTTGTGCAAAATTTTATTTGTATAGGAAGATTTTGTCATAAGTTTATTTTTCTGTAGAAAATTTTGTCAAAATTTTTATTTCTATAGAATATTTTGTGAAATTTTATTTCTATAGAAAATTTTGTCAAAATTTTATTTTATAGAATATTTTTGTGAAAATTTTATTTTTATTGAATATTTTGTCAAAATTTAAATTTCTATAGAATATTTTGTGAAAATTTTATTTATATTGATATATCTTTGTTCAAATATTTATTTCTTATAAGAATACTTCTGGCAAAATTTCTAATTGTATAGACATTTTATTGTCAAAATTTTATTTCTATAAGATAGAAATATTTCTATAGAAGAGAAATTTTTGTCAAAATTGTATTTCTACTAGGAAATTTTGTCAAATTTTGTTTCTATAGAATATTTTGTCAAAAATTTTATTTCTATAGAAAATTTTGTCAAATTTCTATTTGGTATGGAAAGATTTGTCATAATTGTAATTTCTATAGGGAAATTTTGTCAAAATTTTTATTTCTATAGAAAATTTGTCAAATTATATTTCTAAAACCAAAATATTTTGTGGAAAATTTTTTTTCTATATAATGATTTTGTCAAAATTTTATTTCTATAAAATATTTGGTCAAAATTTAAATTATTTATGAAAATTTTTGCACAATTTTTGTTTTTATAACAAAAATTTTTGTAAAAATTTTATTTCTATAGAAAATTTTGTCAAATTTTATATTCTATACAAAAATTTTGTCAAAATTTTATTTCTATTAGATAATCTTGTCAACAATTTTATTCCCTATTAGAAATATGTCCCAAAATTGTAATTTCATATAGAAAATTTTGTCAAAAAAATTATTTATTTAATTTTTTTAATAATCAGAATAAAGTTTTTTTTCCATAGAAAATTTTGGTCAAAAGATTTTCTATTCTATAGAATAGAATATTTCTATAGAATTTTGTCAAATTGTATTTCATAGGGAAATTTGTGTCACAAATTGTATTTCTATGAAAATTTTTGTCAAAATTTTAGTTCTATAGAATTTTGATCAAAATTGTTATTTCTGTAGAAAGAATTTTGTCAAAATTTTTATTTCTATAGGAATATTTTGTCATACATTTTTATTTCTATAGAATTTTGTCAAAAAATTATATTCTACTAGAAAATTTTGGACAAAAAATTTTATCAAAAATTTAAATTTTGTCAAAATTTAATTTCTATCGAACAATTTTTGGCCAAATTTTTTATTTCTATAGAAAATATTGTAAAATTTTAATTCTAATAGAAAAATTTTGTCAACATTTATTCTATAGAAAATTTTGTCAAAATTATTTCTTTCAATGAAAATGTTGTCAAAGAATATCTACCATTTTTGTAGACTTTTTCCCGAAGTGTTGGGGTAACGCGTGAACGGCTTGATCTTTATAGGGCTTCTATTAAATATTCTTTATTAAAAATTATATAAAAAATAATTAAATATATATAGTACTTACCTTGGTTCTACACTCCCACCACTAAAGTAAAACTTCCATTGCAATGCAGGGTTTTTTGTATAAATTTATTTTAATTGTATTTGTTTTTTTTTCGTCTTATTCTTTCGTTTTTATTATTGCATTTTACAAAAAGCTTATAAGCTTTAAATATTTGTTTTATAAACAAATGACATATGTATGTAATTACATAGTACAATGCTTTTCATATTGGAAGGATTTTAATTTATAATTAGCCGGTGTAGTTTAAATTTCTCATTTTTTTTGGGAGTTTTTCCCCCAATAATTTTTTTGGTTGTTTGGCTAAAAAATTAACTCAAAAATTAAACAATATTGCAATAAACTAAGGTGCACTCTATGCGTTATGTTTTGTTTTTTTTTTTTTTAATTTTTTAAGTGTTTGATAATATTTTGTCAACATTTTCTTTATGCAAGGCTTGTTTCAAGTATTACGAGGTTGTACCGATGAAAAGAGAATTTTTAAATTTAATAAAAGGGTAAATAAGAGAACAATTTTACATAAATTAACAATTACTTTATCTTGTCTTAATAACTAATATAAAATAAAATTATCAAAATCAATCTAAAATTATTTTGCGAAATATGGAATTTATTAATGACGTAAAATTGTATATCGAAAATTTTTCTTAGTTTTAGATAAAGAAAAGCGACGCCGGACAATTACAAACCCGAAACGGGGATTGTAAAAAAGTTTTTTAAATACGGAAAACCGGTTTTTGAATAACGCGGTATACGGGCAAGTCCGATGGACTCCAATTCGTGATATCGGCAGGTGCGAACTTTAATGCAATCGCCGACCTGGATATCAATTTAGTGATATTCGATTCAATGTTAAGCTGCAGGACAAGGGGGCGGGGCTCCTTCTTCATAGAGAGGCGT
>PGFW01045768.1:2954-13817 GCA_003123925.1 Haematobia irritans | reverse complement strand
CGTCGGATTATGCGACAATGGATGAACAATGGGCTCCAATCACTACACTCGCTGAGTCAAATCTGACGAGTGGTTGATTGGACAGCGACCGTGGAAACCGTCTCGAAAGCGTGGAAAGACTCAAAAGTCCGCCTGCAAATAATGGCTCTGTATTTTTGGTCATGCGCATGAATACATTTTTATCGATTATCTGATGAGGGAAAAACCATCAACTAGTGACTAGTATATGGACTTATGGAGCGTTTGAAGTCGAAATCGCCGGCAAACGCCCATATGGAAGAAGCGAAAAACGTGTTGTTTCACAAGGACAACGCAACCTTGCCACAATCATCATGAAGACGATGGCAAAAATTCCATGTAATTGCGGGCTCGAATTCTTCCCCCACACCGTATTCTCCAAATCTTTGCCCCCAGCGACTTTTCTTTCTCAGACCTCAAAGGATGCCTCGCAGGAAAAATTGTGGCTGCAATGAAGAGAGTGATCGCGAAACTGAGCCAATTTTGATGCTACAAAACCGAAGTTAGTTACTACAAAATGGTATCAAAAAATTGGGGAATTGCGTCGTTATAATCGTTGAACCCCTATTGAGGGAATTTTGACAAAAAATGGTGTGTTTCTTTGTAGACGCGACTTATCAGCCAACCTGTATATATATCGAGCTATATCTAAATTGGTCAATTCTTGCAAACACAGTGTACCAAATTTCATCAAAATCGGTTAATAAATGCGGAACTGTAATCTGACGAACACAAATTACCTATCGACGGACAAGGAGCCAATCGTGTGCAATATTATTCATCCCGCCTTGCCGATACACAGTCGTGGGATTTAGATTCCTGCCTTCGACCTAACACCAAACACTTTTTCAGCGGTGGATCTATCCCACCCTCAGTAAGCTGGTGACATTCGAGTGTTTCAACCGCTTTCTCTAAGCGTTTTCACTGCCAATGGTGGAACGCCATCCGACTCGGAATATAAAGTAGGTCCCTTGCATTCGAGCTAACCATGGAATCGGGCAGCACTCCAGGTGCTAGAGAAAGTTCACCAATTGGTGCCTACACAATGGACTGAATAGGCTAAGGTGAGCCTTGATACGATTCGGCTGCCCACTAACCTAACTCTAATCTAAAGCGGCTAATCGACTCAGAAAGATTTTGAGCGACGGTATAAAACCTGACCAGCCAAATCTTAAAGCGCTATTTTTTTAATTTATTCCTGCAAATTTTAGAATCTTTTAATTTGTTCGAATGCACCTTTGGTACCGGCCACTAATTCTTTACACGCTGCACGAAAGTGGCTTTGAGTATTTTGCAATTGACCCGTCTTGAGTTGATTGACACTTTGGTAGATTTAGGTGCAAACCTTACTTCTGCAAAGTTAAGAAATGTTGTCTGCCCAGGCTTCACTTACTTTCTTTAGACATTTCTCAGATTAATATCCGATTTTTAATTTTTTGACCCACGCGTCAATAAATACGATCAATAAATCTAATCTGCTTTTGTAACTTGTTAAAACAAGAAAATGAATGCTTCAGCTGGAATAAATCTCATCAACGTATTCAACCGAGCGTTCTATAAATGTGATCATTCACATGTCGCTACACTGATATGTAGGTTAGGCATACACAAAAAAAATGACGGAACGTTTTTCCAATTAGTAGTAGTAGCTATTAATTTTGAATGACTTATCAATTAATTTTTTAATTGTATCTATCATTTCTAATTGAAAGACAGTTTCAATTAAAATTAATGGATCAATTAGTTCGTGGTTGAATCAGAAAATTTTGTTGTGTAGTTCAGAATTAGTCGCAAAGTCCAACTTTGTTAGTAAATGAACATAATTACTACCGCTAAAATATGTTCCTTAAATATGACATACATAAATTCTTGAGATTAATGTGTATTATAATGCGAAATTATATTTGTAAATGCTACATTAAAGTTAGAAAATTGCAAACGTATAAAATTGTGGAAAAACTTATGAAAAAAGTTCGTGCCTTATGAATATAATGTTCACCCAGAGGTACTTTGTCAAATATTACTTTAAAATGGTAAAAAAAACAGTGAAACTTTGAGGTTAATTTTTACACATGGCCATTTATTTTTGGAATTATACATTCAAACTGAAATTGCAATGGATACGAAATGGCACAAGAACTGAATACTGAAAGGAAATAGTATTATTTATAAGAAAGATGGAAAATTTGTCACATTTTACACAAAAAAATAGGATAAAAACGAAAAAAATAAAATTGCAAAGCTATGCAAATAAAATGTCTGCAATATAGTATTATACTATTAAAAATGTGCCGACGGTAGACAAAAAACATCAACTACTATAAGTGAAAATTCAATCTAAATAATATTTTTGGAATTAATACTATTTGACTAAATCTTCTCCTTTCTAAAGAAAAATTTAATTCAAACTTCTAATAATGATTTTTGGAAATTTTTAATACTATTTACGAATCTTCCCTTCTAAAGAAAAATTAACTTAAAAGAAAGAATAATGTTATTTTAGCAACTACAATCAATCTGCTAGTCCATTTTTACTGTTTTTCGGGAATCCGTCGAAAAATTTTGTCTGCTGTACCTTTGTTTACTATTTGTCATTGAATTTTGGAATAAAGAAATTTAGTATCGGCTTGCGAAAATTAAAAAAACAACTAACATAAAAAGCAGAAATAATATCTTTAATATCAGTTGAACAACAAATAATTGTAAAAGGTATGAACCCATAATGCCTAATTTTTTGTGAGTTTGCGATTTGTTGGCATCCCTGACTAACTCCTCATCACACTAAGAAAACTTTAAACTGCGAGTTTTAACAAGGCTGAAAGTGTGTATAAAAATGTTCTAAATATATCAGAATTGTTTTACGAGTATCTGAGTTTATCATAGGGAACAGTCAAAGAAACAGACGGGCAAAAAACATAATATACGAAAAATCATAAAAATCGCAAAAACGTTTCTGGGTGTTTTTTCCGTGACTTGTTTCGAACGAAATAACTCTTTTTTTGTTGCAACATTTAAATAAACCTGAAGACAAAGACAGTTGAACATAATTTTGTTTTCCTTTTCCCATTAAAAAAAAATTTTATATTTTTTTGCATATTTAAGAATACGACCTAAGAAATAAAAATGTTGCATGAATATATATGACTTAACTGTTAATATGATCAACACATTCGTTCTCATAAAATAAAGACAAGAAACACAGAAATTAATACGAAAAAAAATAAATTGTCATTATTTTTTTTAAGTGTTATGAAGTTTAGTCTAAAGTCAATGATTAGTTTGTATAGGAAGACTTTTAATTAAAAGTTGTTGAAAACATACACAATAAACTCTCCATAATTTTATATAAAAAGAATCTGTGTAAAATCACATATTGATTTGTCGGCTATATTGTTTTGAAATTTTCAGTTTTAGTTCTTCCTTTACGAAAGACTGAGAAAATCTGAAAACTTGTTTCTTGCTGCTTTGTTTTTTTTTTTTCTTGGTGAATAAACAAAATTGTATACACACAAAGCTTTTGGTTGTTCGCCACATAAGCTGATCCTGTTTAATAGCCCCATCTGTATTACCACCCCGTGGTCTCTGGTTTTTTGCTCAGGAGAAGAGGGTAATTGTAGCCACTTTGTTTGGCAATTTGCTGATGGGCTTATTGCTTTGTTTGCCGTTTTGTGGCTTTTCACTACTGAAGAGGTTGTGGGGTGTAGCAAATCAATCAATTTTTGTGTTGATTTTGTTTGCCCTCATCTCATCTCTTGCCAATATACCATGCATTCATTTTTGTTGTTGTCTGCAGCTTTTGATGTTTACCTTGAGGATAATCATTGTATGAATCTTACGCTTCATCAACGTCATCCTTAGAAGAATGTAGAAATGAGTGTAATACTGACATAAATTACCCTCGAAATCTGAAATAAGTTTAATCTAAAAAAAAGTTGGCAAAATTGCTCAATGAATACCCATTTTCTATAGAATCGTTGAGGCTGAAATATGAGTAATAAAATATGACAGATATTATCTGAATTTTTTAATAGTCAAACTGCAATCAAACTCTCTGCTTTCCTCTAACCAAAATACAAGCTGACAAGCGGATGAGTACTTAAAAACGCCTAGAATCTGTTGGTATTGCCTTAGCTACAAATAATTTCTTTCTGATTCAATCATAAAGTTTATTGCTTCAATGGGAGAGGGACAATATCAAAAGTCACAGTGTCTGACGAGGGGCCAAGGGCAACCTCGCATACCACTCTAACAGAAGTCCCGAAATTTTCCGCAAATTTGGTATTAACTAAATGTAATGATAAAAAAAATTTTAACGCTAAAGATCATAAAATCTTTTTAATGAAAATTTCAATCTTTTTATCAAGAACCCATGACGCTAAATTTTAGGGATGTGAACTCTATAAGAATTATTGTGCAGGACAAAATTAAAATTTTATTAAACTGCGCATCCTAAAGATCTTAGGTTGGCGTTATCTAAAATATCACAGTAAATATTTTTGGCAGTGTAGGGGTCATGCTTCACCATTCCTCGCTAAACTGGTGATACGTACAGCAAAGTAAATATTTTTTACGATTAAGGACCAAGACAATTCGACTTCTTTGTTTTTAAATAATAATTCTGGTAGGGGCTTGCTAGCAGATTATCCAATAATTAGCAAAATGTTGTTCTTTGTTTTTTTTGTTTAGTTTTATGAATTGTCTCCATCACACCCGGTGCTCTCACGCGGTTAGGTGGTGTATGGGTATTATCGCGAAATAAGGGTTGTTAATGTGTGAAGAGAGTGGCATAAGGGCGGACATGCACTAGAAAATATTTTATGTCAACATGCCCAATAATAATGAAAACGTTTATCGATTGTCTTGATTGAGCCCTAATTTATGGTCAGCCACTTCATCATACGGGAGCGCTGTCATAAAATCCCTTTTGGCCAAACATGCCATCGCATAGTTCCACGCCTACAGCAGCCGGCGAAAAACGCCCGGCCGCCGTCCAGCAAAGAACAAACGGACAGTTTTTTTTGATAAAGTATTTCCTTCTGTGGGCGCATCAACAGTGATGCAGATGTACACTCCTAACATTATCCTCTTTGAATCTTAATGCACATCTGATTATCTGATAATTTTTATCGTCTTATCCAATCAACTAAAAGGCCGTGCGCTAAAGTTGTGGGTAATGGTCAATCCAGCAAAATAGAAATAAAACAAACCGAAAAACATAAGAAAAAAATTCGCCCGAAGCGTGATCCGCCTGCGTTTGTGAACGCAATCGGCCAGAGGAGCTACCATGAAGTAATCTAAGATCTGATTAAAGAAGGTCCACAGTCCACTCCGGGGGCAGGCGCGGGTATTGGAAACACGCGCGGAGTCGAGGCGACGCGCGAACGGTCTGGAGGCGCGTCTGAGGGGCCACATTATTACCCCCACAGGCCTACAAGTCAAAAAAATATTTTTGTCTTTTCTAAAGGAGAGTCCCATATTACCAGGGTAAAATAACAATAACCTAAAGACTTAATGTGAGAAATTTGGAGATTATTGGTCCCAAATATGATAAAAGTTGGCAATATGACGAAGAAATGAACAGAAACAGTGGACCAGTAGGAAATTGGTTCACAAATTTGATCGATTTTAATATATCTTGTTACCCCTAAGGATGTTGTGAGTATGACAGGGTGGCCTTTTACCGACGGTGTAGCAATAATGCTGCTTTTATATTTTTATTGAGCACAATGCATTTCTCAATTTTTTGTTACTTTCTAAAGCTGTTTCCTATGTTAAAGGACCCCCTGACTCTTGGTTTGCGACGCGGCCCTGCGCGCTTGCAATACGACTTTAACCGAAGGAACGCAAAATTTCAAAGATCGTGCCTCACATTTAATAGAAGACAATTTTTAAATCAAAGATTTCCTATAATTAAAATTTTTAAAGAAGCCTCCTTTTTATAACACGAGTCCGAACGGATTTTTCCACATCAGTGAACCACGTATTTCGAACAAATTCTTAAAAGTGTGATGTGTATTTCCAACATGTTTTGCCTTATATTCTTGAAAAATTGAAAAAATTTTGTTTTATATAAAAATTTGCTCTATACAAAATCGTCTAAAATTCGCTAACATTCGTTTGATCTATTGTGCTTAATGTTTTCTGAAAAACCCTCCAAAATATTTAAGGTCTCATAATCGCTATGTCGTATATGACATAGCTTAAAAGCTCTTCAGTTTCAACGCCCATTAGATTCAGTAGATACTGTAAAATTCTTCTCTATTTTCATTGCGCGCATAAATATCATTGGTAGTGTTTTCAGCAATGTTGCAATCACTTGCTGCATAGCTAATCTGGTGTTGCATTATTCAAAGCCAACAATCAGGATTGATGTCAAACGAGGGAAAAACGATGAATATTGAGCGAGTAACCATATGCATGGTTCGCATACTTAAAGTTGATACTCTAGCTCGTAAGAGTGTAGATAATGATGACGAACTTAACAAAAAGTGGTTTACCCTACCAAAAACCAAGGTCATCGTAGCCACCTCAAGCGAAAAATGCCTTGAAGGTGTACAACGTGAGCCGCGTAAACCGCAATCTTTCAACTTAGCAACAATCAAAGTGTTTTCACCAAGAAATAAGGGTGTTATGCAGGAGATAGGATTACAATTGAAACAATGTAGGCAAATAGGAGAACTATTAAAAAAATATAAAACCATAATAACTTTAAAAACTTGTATACTATGAAATAAAATTTTGAAAAATTCCTAATTAAAAAGAAATTTGACAAAATTTCGGTATAAGAATGAAAATTTTACACAAATTTTTCTAAGAAATGAAATTTGTAACACAAATTTCCTATAGAAATGACGGGAATTTGACAAAATTTCCTATAGAAATGAAATTTTGACAAAATTTCCTATAAAAATGAGATTTTGATAAAATTTCTTTTAGAAATGAAAATTTGACAAAATTTCTTATAGAAATGAAATTTTGACAAAATTTCTTATAAAAATAAATGTTGACAAAATTTCTTATAAAAATAACAAAATTTGGTGGAAAATTCCTATAGAAAGTGAAATTCTGGACCAAAATTCTCCCTATAAAAAATGAAATTCTGGACAAGAATTCTTATAAAAATTAAATTCTGGAACAAAATTTCACTATAAAATGAAATTTTTGATAAAATTTGTCTGTATAGAACTGAATATTTGGAGAAATTTTCTATAGAAATGACATTTTGACACAAATTTCCTATCGAATGAAATTTTGACAAAAATTTCCTATAGAAATTGACATTTGACAAAATTTTCCTATACAATAATTTCAAAAAAATTGTTATTAAAATGAAATTTTGGACAAAATTTTCCAAATAGGGAAATAAAAATTTTGGAAAAATTTCCGTATAAAAGAATGTTTTTGACAAAATTTCCTAGTATAATATGAAATCTGACAAAATATTCCTATAAGAAATGAAATTTTGGAGAAATTTCTATTAGTAAATGAAAATTTGGACAAAATTCCTATAGAAATGAAGAATTTGACAAAATTCCTAACCAGAAATGAAATTTTGACAAAATTTCTATAAAAATGAATTTTGACAAAAATTTTCCTATAGAAATGAAATTTTGAGAAAATTTTCCGATTAGGACATGGAAAATTTTGAGAAAATTTTCTATAGAAATGAAATTTGAGACAAAATTCTTATAGAAATGAAAATTTTGAGAAATCTTTCTATAGAAATGAAATTTGAACTAAATTTTACATAAGAAATAAAATTTTGAACGAAAATTTCATATAGAAATTGTGAAATTGGTGAAAATTTCCTATAAAATGACAAAATTTAAATATAAAAATGAAATTTTGACAACAATTTGTTCATAGACAATCAAAAATGTTGAACAAAAATTATATAATACGAATTTTGAGAAAAATTTACCGAAGAACATGACATTTAGAGAAGATTTCCTATAGAAATGAAATTTTTGAACAAAATTTCCCGAGAATAATAATTGTGGCCAAAAAATTCGAAATAAAAACTGAATTTTGACAAAATTTCATAGAAATGGACATCTAGACAAAATTTCTTATAGAAATGAGTTTTGACCTAAAATTTTCTTAATAAACTGAACAAAATTTCCTATAAAAATGGAAATTTTGACCAAAATTTTCGATAGAAAGGATAATTTTGACAAAATTTCCTAAAAAATTAAATATGTACAAATTCTCTAAAAAAAATGAAATTTGACAAAATTTCATATGAAAATGAAATTTTGGACAAATATTCCTATTAAAAATGAAAAAAAATTTTCTTATAAAAACTGAGAATTTTGACAAATCTCCTAATAGAAATGAAATTTGACAATACCTAAAGAAATGAAATTTTAAGCAAAATTTCCTATAGAAAGTGAAATTTTGACAAAATTTGGATAAAATTTTCTATAGAACATGAATTTGGATAAAATTTAAGAAGATGAAATTAAAAAAAAAACTATAGAAATGAATTTTGTCAAAATTTCTGAATAAAAAATGAAATTTGAAAAAAAAATTCCTATAATGAAATCTGTGACAAAATTCCTTAATAGAAATGAATTTTTGACAAAATTTATTATAAAACTGACAAAATTTCCTATAAAAATGAAATTTTGACAGATATTCCTATAAAATGAATTTTGGGCAAAAACTTCCTAACATTGAAATTTTTTACAAAAATTTCTATAAATAGTGAAATTTGAAAATTCATATAAAATTGAAGTTTGACAAATAATTTCCTAAATAAAAAGTGAAAACTTGACAATAATTTGCCTATAAAAATGAAGATTTTTGAAAAATTTGCTAAAAAAACAATGAAATATGACAAAATTTCCTAAAAAATGAAAATTGAACAAAAATTTCCTAAAAAATCAACCATTGACAAAAATTTTCCTAATAAAATGAAATGTTGACAAAATTTCCTATAAAAATGATTTGAATACATTTCTATATTTTTGAAAAAACTTTCTGATAGGAAATGAAATTTTAAAAACTTCGTAAATAGAAATGAAATTTAAGAAAATCTCTATAGAAACAACAATTTTGGCAAAATTGTCGCAATAGAAAATAATAAATTTGGCAAAATGTCCAAATAGAAATAAAATTTGGCAAAATGTTCAATAGAAAATGAAATTTTTGATAAAATTCATATAGAAATGCAAATTTTGACAAAAATTCCCTATAGGAAATGAATTCAGACAAAATTGCGGTTATTATAAATCAAAATTTTGGACTAAAATTAAATAACAATTTTGAAAAAAAAATATTCCTGTAAGATATTAATTTTTTGATAAATTTTCCTAAAAGGAATGAATTTTGAGGCAGAATTTTCTTAATAAAAATGACAAAATTTCCTATAAAAACAAATTTTTTACAAAATTTCCGATAGAAAGTGAAATTTTGACGCAAATAATTTCCTAACTGAAAATGAAAGGAAATTTTGACAAAATTTCCTATTAAATGTGAAATTTTGACACTGACTGAACACAGTTTATGCCCGAGGGTACGGGCGGCATTGGGGAAATTCCTATAAGAGGAAATTCTGGACAAAGATTTTCTATAGAAATGAAATTGTTGAAAAACTTCCTAATAGAATGAAATTTTATAAAATTAAAAATTTTGGCGCAAAATGTCCTATAGAATTCAATTTTGACAAAAGTTTCTATAAAAATAGAAGTATTAGAAATTTCTATAAGAAATTAAAATTTTTGCAAAAAATTTTCTATATAAAAATAACAATTTTGCAAAAATTTTAGCAACTATTTTCTATAGAAAAAATTTTGCAAAAAAATGTTCTATAGATAACAAATTTTCAACAAAAAAATTATTCAAATAAAAATCTTGGCAAAATTGTTCCATAGCAATAAAATTTTTGACAAAAAAAATATTATCAATATGAAACTCTAATGATCTAAATTTTTAATTTATATTTTGCAAGTATTTTATAATGTTCAGTCCAAATTTTTTAATTTATCATCAATAGTTTTTTAAAAATTAATAAAAAAACAAATTGTTTCTATAATTTGCTTGTAAATTCTGTTTGCCCTCTGAAGTCTTTAGTCTCCAGCCATATACATGTCTTATGATTTAATAGTTGAAAAATTATTAAGCTTCTCAAAATATCTCACAGCTTTCTATGCTCCTATATGCAATCATGAGTTGGTTAGCTTATGACGCAATGCCCTGATGGATCTTTAAAATGTATTTATAACATTTTTATTAAAATGTTATTTTGTCTGTTTTCATAATTATTAATAAGACTTTTGCCAGTTTTATTTTTTTCGGCTGATACGGTCGAAATGATGGTGGATCAAATTGTCTTTCGCGGATACATTTCTTTTTGATGATTTAGCAAGTTGTGTCGATGCCTGATCGCCAATATTCGTTTTAATGCTCATTGCTTTCAACAGTGTTGTCGAAGCACGATGATCATATCAATATTTACAGCCAAGCAAAAATGTTATGACATTTTTTTCCACAAACTTAAAAAACTTCGTATAGAAATTTATAAATTCGAATAATGTCTAGAGATGAAAAAAAGTCCAAACTAATAACAATTTCGACTATGAGTCATACACTTAAACTAGCAATTTGTTTTTTCTGAGAAATTGTAACGATTAAAAAGTTTTCATACATAATCTCAGTCAAAATATTCGAGTATAGTTGCGCTTAAAAATCAATTTTTTTTAATAAAGGGGAAACCTATTTGTTTTATATATACGATTTGCTCTTCTCTTATATGGTCTTACAATTGTTTTTATTTTGTAAATTAATTCTGTGCATTGATGCTAATTTACTTGATATGAAAGCAAATTTTTATTTAACAAATTA
>PGFW01045765.1:0-13248 GCA_003123925.1 Haematobia irritans | reverse complement strand
TATGGGGTATATATAATTATGTATCTATATGGACCAATTTTAGAATGAATATTAAATACCATGTACTAACACCACGTACAAAATTTCAACCGAATCGGGTGAAATTTGCTCCACCAAGAGGCTCAGAAAGCCAAATCTGGGAATCGGTTTATATGGAGGCTATACGTAAACGTGGTCTTATATGGCTCATCAATAACAAATACTTGTGCCAAGTTTCAAGTCGAAAGCTTGTTTCGTTCGGAAGTTAGCGTGATTTCCACAGACGGACAGACATAGCTAGATCGACACAGAATTTCACCACGGCTCAGAATATTATATATACTTTATGGTATCTTAGACCAATATTTCGATGTGTTACAAACGGATATATACTACCCATCCTACGGTGGAGTGTATAAAAATCCACGTAGTCCAGCAATAACAATGCCTACTAGTTAGTTCAAAAATTTGATAAGATATGGCAACAATATCCCATTTTCCGCCTAGGAATTAGAATCTATTTCAATTCGGTGATACACCGTTAGCCGTCACAGTATTTCGTTGCCGGTTTTGTCAGTAATACCCTATGGCTGTGAGACTTGGAATTCTGTAAGTAAAGAACTACAAACCAAATAAGTGTTTATTAATAGCCGACTAGGGCAATAGTTCCAATATTTTGGCCAAACACTATCACCAATGAAGACCTATGGCAGATCACAAAGCAGCAACCAGTTATACAAGAAATCCGAAGACAAAAATGGATGAGAATCTGGAATACCTTGAGGAAACTGCACGATGCCATAACATGAACAGCACTTGACTGGAATTCACAAGGAAGCCGAAGCACACGAGACGGGATACACATGACGAGAACTAAAATATGTAGCTAATAACAAAAACACAATGGAATGCATTTGTTACGGCCCTACACCCTCAAAAAAAATCGCTTCTTTAACTAACATATGTGTCCAAACATATTTTGCAGGAAGCATATATATTTATTGGATACTGCCGACGCCCGAAAACATAATATGTTTTGTTTTATGTGAACATATTATATTGTTTTGGAAGCATTTTTGAGCCCAAAAATATTGTATGCTTGGTACAAGGAAATTCTTTACCCAAAGACGATTGTGCTCATTCCCTAACATACTCGTTATTTTCACTTCAAACGAAATATTGTTTAATTCTTTGGCACCTTTTCTTGTAATTCACAAATATAATGTGAAGAGAAAATTATTTCACTTTTTATAAATTTTACCCTCCCGTCTGCACGGAGAATCGAACGCAGGACCATACAGTTTGTATGCAACACACTATCCACTGGCGTCTACGTAGCTGTTATAGTCACCATGCAAATAATTATCGTTATCAAGTTACATTAATATAGCATAGTTTGCAGCGGCCACGAGCCCATGCCAAACATAACATTATTTTTAACAGAAACATAACAATTTGTTTGCCACGTGCTGAACAGTTGGTTTAGCATGTTCTGCCTTGCATGCAAAGGGGTCGTTGGGTTCAATTCCCTGCTCCGACGAACACTTTTTTTTTATTTAACTTTTAAAACTTTGAAATTGTTGGGTTATTAAAGATTTATATGTCAGTAACAGTGCTTGATATTAAACGAAATTGACTGATTTTGCGATAAAATATTATTTTTTTTTAAAGCAAAAATAACAATTTTTGTACAAAAAACTGGGTTTTTGGTACAAAACTTTAAAATTTGGTATTTCAAAAACTTCTAACAAAAAGAAGAACTGGAAGTCCCCGCTGTTCGTGAGTATAAACATACATAAGTAATTTTTATAATATAAACATAAATTTAATTTAGGCCGTGGAAACAAATTTTTTACTAGCATTTAAACACCATCGCCTCTAAAAATGCCTTTTATTTTCGCTTAATATTCATTTTAAAAGGAAAAATAAACTTTTTTAAAATTGTTTTTAGCTGCCTAAAAACTCGAACTTAAATGCCCGCTTTTATTATCTTGAAGGTGTCCGTCAGCCTCCTCGTGGATACTTTATTAATAAAGAGGAAAGCTAAACTTTGTTTATATATTTTACTGGTGTAATTTTTCACTATTTTCCTCCTTATTTTATTTTACTATCCCAACTCTAAAAAGAGTTTATAGTGTCCTTTCTTATTTTTTATTTGAAGACCCTGATTTCTTTTAACGAACCTAAGCAAAAAAAATTGTGCCCATAATCCGCCAAAATTGATAAACAAAACACATGTCCACACATACGTAACATAAAATGCTGCTCTCAAGGCGAAAAAACAAAATGCTGTTGTTTTTCAAATTGTCTATTCTCTTGGTTTCCTTGAATGCCCATTCTCTTTTGTATTCAAATTAAATAATATTTAGACTTTAAAGCATATCAAATTGTTTTGGCCTTATCATAAAACACGTTTTCCGAAACAACATACAAGCGGTTTTCACCAAGAAATTGTTCTCTTTTGATTTTCTTTTCGCTGTGTTATGTGCATATCAACTCTTCCGGTTCCCATCTCTATTTTTTTCTCTATACTCTCTCTGTCGCTTTGAATAAAATATCACAACATATTGTATTGTTTTAGTCGAAATTTGTAAAATTTATATATGTTTGCATTCACACATATGATTTTTATGAAACATTTCATTGCCCCAAACATGAATATATTCTAACATCATTAACATTAGATGTCCCAAACATTAGTGTTAGTTTAGGGAACATTACAATGTTTGCACTTAAATATATGTGTGTGTTTTTAAATTGTACGCCGAAACACATTTTGTTTATATTTTTCGGAACATTATGAATAAACATATTTTTCTAAGAGTGTATGTTCCGTTTAGGATCTTCAGGAATACATATATAATATCAATATTTGACGCCGCGATTTTCCACTATTTCATGTGTTGTCTACATAAAAAGGTTTACAGTTCATTCCCCTTTTATTTGAAAGTCTATATTTTTTGCTTTAAAAATTTTTTCGACATTTCAAACTTCTTTCAAAATTTCAAAAAAAAATCGACTGCCCAGATTTTTTCTATTGACACACTATATTGTGAAACCACTGGGGATGTCCTTTTAACCACGTCTGCGCATTAAATCACATTTTTCCCCGCTCTCTGACTTGTCATTATTTTTTAAGAAAATGCCTTTTTAATATACAATCGCCGTCTTGTTGAAACCATTATGTTCTTCATTGCTGAGTTTACATCTTCATATATTGCTACAAGCATACCATTGGGACGGTTATTATTATTTCCTAGCTTAATTTCCCTCTACAGCTACAGTTCATTTACTTTTGCAAGCACTGTGCTTGTCTATTGCAAAGACCTGATGGATGCCTTTCTGATAATCTGTGTTTTGGCTGGCCCATTGCTCTGTTCTACGATCGGTATTATCACGTACTTTGATCCTTCTTTTTTGCTTCTTCTTCTGGGTTTCGCTAGTGTGTACATGTATTCTCGAATAGCACGAATGCCTGTATATTTTATTTATTTTTTTTTTTGGATTAAAGCAATTTAAATGCACGACTTTTAACAAATATTCCATAATAAATAATATATAAATGCACTGCAAGTAATATTATATTATTGCACTGATAAGTAAACTGAACCGGCGCTGAGATTCAGATGTCTTATTTAATAGATAATTATAAAAAAATTTACATATTCGATATTTATTAATTGTATCGAAAAATATTAAGCTTAGTAAATACACAAGTTTTACTTACTAGGGATGGTTCATCTTTGTATATCTCACTTCTGGTTACCAGTTTTGTACTTAGACCAGTGACGGTGGAAAAATACTCCTCAAGCTCGATTTTGATCACTTTTCATTCAAATTATCGATTTTTCATTTTTTTATTTTTGATCCAAAAGTTATGATATTGCTTTCTAAGATCCATCGGACAATGGTAAAAATTCATGCCTTGTACGCGTTCGTATAAAAAGACCAAAACTAAAAAATAAAACCATGGACTGGAACAAGAAGGTTAAATCATAGGCCCCATATGATTTTACAATTTTTTTATTTCGACAAAATTTTAAGATGTCAAAATCATTATGTTCTATGGTGATTGCAGCTCTCCAAATGACACTGTCATAGCAAATGCATCTCAAACAAACTTCGCGCATTCATAGCCTGAGGAGAATTGTTCAAAGATGCTGAGTATCTTGATAACATATTCCAGACCCAAAATTACACGCACATCAGTTTTTAACTTGCATCATAAACTGTTTTTTTCTTAATTAGATGGCGAAGATCCATTTGACTGACTTCCATTCTTTAAACTTTTGGTGGGGTATTATAGTCTTATTTGTCTCATATCGGTCGTTCCTCGGATGAATTATCCACTTCACAATCACTCATAGGTAGACGCAATTAAATTTGAACCTTTATTTTTCTTCTGATTTGAATTATTTTTTCAGGGACAATTGAAAGAATAAATAATTGCCACTTTTACCAATGTCATTACGATTCTTTTATCAAGGCTGATTTTTGACTTTCTTAAAATTGTAAACAACATATTGAAATTTGTTGTTTTTGTTATTCGTGATTCAAACCTCCTTATATCAGCCATTGATAAAAACGTTAAGTCCTTATCGACTGTCACTAAACGACGCTTAAAAAGTATGTATTGCCGCTTAAACAGCATCAGCGTTTCACGATGTTTTTTGAAATGCCCTACTGCCTCATGGAAAGCCCTTGCATTTCCAATTCTGCCGGCTACCGAAAAAATATTGATTGGAATCTTCTTACATTAAAATTCGATAGGTTATCATTGAAGAAAGAATTGCAAAGAGTCGAGCGGCTTTGTTGTCTCGGGAATATGAGGACAATATTGAAGAAACAGGACCTGGTAGCATACACAGATCAAAAATGAACAAGCGTGGCAGAGGACAAATATCCAATTCATTAGAGGATATTGCAGTTGCAGTTGGAGATTCTATTGATTTAAAAGGATTCATATATCGAGTGCGCAGACACATTTATTGGCTGCGTCACGCCATTTCGTTCTTTCAACTGCTCTCTGTCGTATGGTTGTGTATATACACTTACGCGACTGTATTGTGGCCACATATAGTGTTTAAAACACTAACCAAAGTGCATAAGCGAGTAGTTGAACGCTGGTTAACGGGTTAAGCCTAGTTACTAAGATCACGTTTTCGCACGAAAAATGTGTTATACTCCAAAATTAAAAAAAGCGTTAGCGCGGAATAAATTGTGAAATTTTTGTTTGAGCATTTTCAAATACACTTTTTATATAATTTTCTGGATTTTTTTTTCGCCCACGAAAAAATTACACAGCGTATTTATTATTCGCATTAGGTTGTATTAAGGAAAGACCAAAAAGGACAAAACTAGGCGCTAGGGCTGTTCATTCGGATCGATTTTCATTAAATCCTGGGATTTCGGTAATCTTCAAAATATTTTTTTCGGTGGGATTCTTTAAATATTTTGAGTAATTACTATCTATTGTAGTAAACTTACAGCAAATCAGTTTAATTCAATTTTGTAACAAAAAAACGCTAACAAACCAAACACAGAAACATGAAAGAAGTGGTTGTATATTTTTTTCCTACAAAACATTGTCGTTTGCAATTATGTGGAAAAATAACTGCCAAGGCGACCAAACTAGTTTTCAGCAACGTCCCTTACAATCGGTTATCGTTTTTGATAGTTAATACCATAATAATACCGTTATGGTTAAATGATTTGCATATAATAGACGGTATCAAAATTAAATTGGTAACGTAAGTCAACCTATTAATTACCCAAACGGTAATTAAACCCGTACCGCCTTTCTGCCAAACCAGGCACGAATAAAATATTTTAAGGATTTTTACAGTTAAGTAACCTTCTTAAAATATCAATGGCATCAAATGTTCATGAGGTATGGACATATTCTTTACAAAACACAGATATTCGTTTGGAAAAAACTGATAGTTCCGTGTAACGCGTCTTAGCAACGAAGACAATTTCATATTTTGACGGGCAGCGCGATTGACTCTCAATCTTCGCCTTCGACGGCCGATTTGATTAAATTGACAGAACAAAAACCCATAACTTATTTGTCTATTCAGCGCCTTCAATTAATCCACTAAAAATTAAATTGAAGAAAATTTGAATCGTTTTTGAGATTATTTCGCCCACAATTAATAATTAAAACTTATGCGTTGGGTGGTTATAATTCGACGATGGGACTTGCCAATTTTCGATTCTCTGGCCCCAAATTTAAAAAAAGCCGAGGAACGCGAAAAGAGCTAAATTTTTTCCAAACAATGATTATTATATACGTTTGTCGAGCAAACATTCTTCGCTTATTCGTCCCTCGACATGGTTGTGTTTACGCACTAAGATTTAACTCGCGTTCTCTGAATTTATACTACTGAAGCTTAATATGAATGGCATGTGTCGCCATAAAGTTTAGTAAAGTATGATGTCATATTAATATATATCCATTATTCTTTGATATTTTTCATTCGCCAAATAACGAGCATTATATTCTAAGTAAAATTTGCAAAGTTTGAATAGCATGTTATTTATATAAAAAACAAGTTAGGAAAGTCTAAATCGGGCGGCAGCCGACTTAATATACCCTTCATCCACTATGTATTCTTAACACCTATCAAATTTGTTTAGGCATGCTATATAAAGGGTTATTTTCCCATATACAAACGGTCCCTTCCATACGTTATTTTGATCAGAATGGGACTGGCTCCATTACACACCAGGGACTAGTCCTGTACCAGTTCTGGTTTGGTGATCCATTTCCCGTAGGGGTATTTTCCACACTTTTCAGCAAAAAATTGGGATTTGTCTCTAAAGGTCACAACTTAAAAGCACTTCCAAAAAATGTCTATCACAAAGAAGTTAAACTTATTTTTAATCTACACAGGAAGCTTTTTTACTTTAATTTTTTAATATTTAATGCGTACACCAGACAAAAAGTGACCCCTTCTTTAAGTTAAATGAACATCATTTTTCTGAAGCAAAGTTGAACTTCGTATTAGCGCCAAAAAGACATTTCTATTTGTTTGAACGATGTGATTTTCGTTAGAAATTAGGAATAATCGCATTTCCATATATTAGTTTAACATTTATCCGTATAATTTATATACCACTATACTAAGCAGAATTGAAAAAATTTAAACTAATTTTGAATTCAAATATGGAATGATTTTTATTGAAATATTTTTCATTCATTTCGGACAAATCTTACACATTTGTGTGTAATAACTTTTTACTTAATAATTAAGAAACTGCTTACCTTCGTTTTTAAATACAATTTTATTTATTTCTATAAGCATTTTATCTTCAATAAAAGACATGTTTTATTAATATATTGAATAATTATTATTAAGAATCAAACAGCATCGCAATCTCTTTTGAAATTATTAGTTTATTATTCCACTATTTCCAATTTCCGTGTGATATTATCAACTGCTAAAACGCACTTTTTCTTCTTCTTTTGTACTTTTCACTTTTAATAAGTTGCTGTCCTAACGACATTTTGCCCTCCTTTTACAATTTCAATATCCTACCAAATTATAAAAAATCATAAAAACATTCTTTGTTTGCCAAAAGGTTAGCGCCTCACTGAAATATTACCTGATAATTGAAAGATTCCAAAATCGAAGACAAATGAAAGGGTTGTTTTATTCTGCCTGGTGTTTTTCTTTTCTTTATTACACTAATCACGAACATTTTTGATAAGATTTAATTAAAAAAAACGAAAAATTTTTCTCACTTAATTTTAATAATAACAAATATCTTTATATATTTTATTTGTTATTTATCTATATTATTTACCATATTAATTTTTTAACAATCTTCTCTCGAAACAACGCGATATCCATACTAAAAAAACAACCGACCGCGCAAATATATCGATATACAACACGCGTAAACACATCGATTACGCATGCAGGTTAGACAATAGAAATTTAGGAAAATTTCCTATATTTCTAACAAAGTGTGTTTCCTTAAGTTTTGAAAGGCATTGCCATTTACTTCTTAGTACGATATGAACTAAATATTTTTCTATGCCAAGTGTTGTATCGTATGTATGGAAAAACTTTTCTATTATAAAGGAAGTCGCAATTATCATTTTATAAGAAATTTTACTAATTTTGAGGGGAACTTGGTTTAGTTCGGTTTTTTGTTTATTTTTTACGAATTGCTTTGTTATCGTCGTGCAATAAAAGTTTTCTTTTTTCAGTTAGTAAATTCTTATTACCCAGCGAAGAAAATAGTATGAGTAAAATTCCATGCCTTATTCCTAGTTATTGAAACTATTCCTAACTGCTTACAGTTATTAGGATTTTTTTACGTGAAAACGAGTAAATTTTATTATTTTTCACAAAAATTTACCTTAATGGAAATAAAATGGATAAACTATATTGATGGAAAAATTTTTTCCTTTAGTTTCGAAGGCACTTTTTTCTGGGTGTAATTTTTTGTTTTCTGTTTTTAAATAGTTTAAAAAAAGAGTAAGAATAAATAAAATAGTACAAATTATTCAAATTTTGCCCCAAAATTATGCTAAATTCCATTATAAGAAAAAAATCGATAATTATTCTTAAAAAAAAATGTTTAAAACAAGCTTAGAATTGGCATTTAAAAATCCATAAAAAAGTATAAAAAATTATTTTATTTGGGCAAAATAATCACAAAATTTTAATTTCACAATTCGAAAACACTGAATTCGGATTCACACCTTAAGAAGTGATGCAAATTCATTCGCAACGCGTTGTTGATTCATAAGCTTCAACCACATTCTTTATTTCATAAATATCAGACTTCTACCACAAACCCATAAGGTTAATTCGGCATTCTGCATGAAAGTCTTTAGTGGAACTTTGTGCGTTGTACGAGTATATAACTTGTTATAATTTTTTATAAAAAATGTAAATCGTAAATATGGTTTTTCAAATTCTGGGGGGGGGGGCTAAAATTTTTTCTGGGGGGTCTAAGCCCCTTCCCCAGAGGCCTTCCTACGCTTATGTGGCCGATTCGTTTCAAGTAAATTGTATTTTAAAGATCAAGCTTGAATAATTATTTCCTATTTGGTACCAAAAAATATTGAATATACTCAAATTATCTAGTTTCTGAGATACGATGAAATATTGATTTAATAGTTTGGTGTACGGACAATTGTTTGAGACAGTGTATACATGGGAGTTATATCTAAATCTGAACCGATTTTAACCAAATTTGGCATGTGTTGCAAGAATGTTAGTCCTACTGTTCTGTGCAAAACTTCCAAAGTAAATTCAGGAGTTGAAATTTTGACCTCTAGGTAGATATGTGGGTACCATATATCTAACCAATTTAAACTAAATTTGGCATGCATAGTAAAAATGTTATTTCCATTCCCTGTTCACAATTTTAAGTAAATCGGAGGCAAATATTGGTGGTCATACCTATAAATCGGAAGACAGATATATACTCGTATGTGAGCTACATATAAATCTTGAAACCTATTTCAAACCAAATCGCGTTGTGCATATTTATAATGTATAGGATTCTACTCCTTGTTGCAAAAATTTTTACGTAACTCGGGCAGGTAAAACTTTGACCTCTGGAGCCATAGGAGTTTAAATTGGGCGTAAGCTATATATGGGAGCTATATCTAAATCTGAACCGATTACAATGAATAATTTGATGTGCATATTTATAATGCTAATTATACTCCCTGCTGCCAAAAATTTCACGGTAAAACGCGCAACAAAAGATTTAACCTCTGCGGCCCATAGGAGGCTGAAAATCGGTCGAAAAGCTATATATGGGCAGCTATATCTAATGCTGACCCGATTTCAACCAAATTTCGTTGCATTATTTTATAATGTTTTAATTTTTACTCCCTGCCTGCATAAAATTTTACGTAAACTCGGGGTAAAATTTTGGCCTCTGGGGCCATTAGGACGTGTAAAATCGGGCGAAAAAAGTTATATATGGCGAGGCTATATCTAAGATCTGAACCGGTTTTAACCAAATTTGTGGATATTTATAATGTTAATTCACTCCCTGTGCAAAATTTCATTTAATCAGAACAAAAGCAAGATTTGCCCTCTGATGATTATAGGAGTGTAAATCGGGCAGCTACGCCCCCCCCCCCCCCCCCATATATGAGAGCTATAATCTGAATCTGAACCCGATATTGACCGATATTTTGCATATTTTACGAGACTTTCATAATAATATTCGATTATACGAAATTGGAAGAAGATCGGTTGATAAATACGTCATTTCTGACCAGATCGGTTATAAATATATATGACAGCAATATCTAAATCTGAACCGATTTTTTCCAAAATCAATGGGGATCGTCTTTGAACCGAAAAAGGACCCTATGACAAATTTGAATACGATCGAACTGAAACTGCGAGCTGGACTTTGCACACAAAAATACATCATACAGAATGCGTTAGAATTGCATTAAAAAAAATCATAAATAAAGTATAAAAATTAATTTATTTGGGGAAAAAATTATCACAAAATTTTAATTCACATTCTGAACACTGAATTCGGATCACACCTTAAGAAGTGATGCAAATATCATTGCCAACGGTTGTTGAATTTCAATAAGTTCAACCACAGCTTTATTCATAAATATCAGGGACTTCTACCAACAACCCAAGTAATTTCGGATCTGCAATGAAAGTCTTTTAGTGGAACTTTGTGCGTATGTACGAGTAATATACTTGTTTAATTTTTATAAAAATGTAAAAATCGTTAAATAGGTTTCAAATTCTGGGGGGGGTGGGGGGCTAAAATTTTTCTGGGGGGTTAAGCCCCCCTTCCCCAGAGGCCTTCCTACGCTTATGTGGCGATTCGCCTTCTCAAGCGTAAATTGCTATTTTCAAAGATTCAAGCTTGAATAATTATTTCTATTTTGGCTACAAAAAATATTGAATATACTCAAATTATCTAGTTTCTGAGATCACGATGAAATATTTGATTTTAATAGTTTGCGTCTAACGCGACAATTGTCTTGAGACAGTGTTTACATGGCGAGTTATTTATCTAAATCTGCAACCGATTTTTAACCAAATTTGGCCATGTGTTTGCAAGAATGTTAGTCCTTTTACTGTCTATGCATAAACTTCAAGGTAAATCAGAGTGAAATTTTGACCCTCTGGTAGATTATGTATGGTACATATATCTAAACCAATTTAAAACTAAAATTTGGCATGCATAGATAAAAATGTTATTTTCCATTCCCTGTATCACAATTTATAAGTAAAATCGGAGGCAAATCATTAGGTGTCATACCTATTAAATCGGAAGACAGAATAATTACTCGTATGTGATGCTACATATAAATCTTGAACCGATGTCAACCCAATTTCGGTGTGCAATATTTAAATAATGGTTAGCTTCTACTCCTTGTGCAAAATTTTACCCGTAACTCGCCGGGTAAAACTTTGACCTCTGCGAGCCATAGGAGTTTAAATTTGGGCGTCCCGTAAAGCTATATATGGTGAGCTATATCTAAATTCTGAACTATTGACCAAGAAATTTTGATGTGTTGCATTATTTATAATGCCTCAATATATACTCCCTGTTGCAAAATTTCACGTAAATCGCGAACAAAGATTAACCTCTGGGCCCATAGGAGTGAAAATCGGGCCGAAGGCTATAATGCGAAGCTATATCTAAATCTGCCAACCGATTTTCAAACCAAATTCGGTTGCTGATATTTATTCAATGTTAATTTTACTCCCTGCTGCAAAATTTTACGTAACTCGGGGGTAAAAATTTGCGCCTCTGGGGGCCATAAGGAGTGTTAAATCGGGCGAAAGTTATATATGGGAGCTATAATCCTAAATCTGAACCGTTTAACCCAAAATTTTGGATCCATAGGTACAATGTTAATTCCAGCTCCTGTGCAAATTTCATTCTAATCGAGAAAAAAGATTTGCCCCTCTAATGTATGTGAGTTGTAAATCGGGCGAAGCTATATATGAGAGCTATAATCTAAATCGAACCGATTTAACCAAATTTGAACAGCTAGCTATGTATCTACAGACTCATAAAATATTTCGATATACATCTGAGCAAAAGAATCGGTCTGATAGGGAAATGAAGTCTTTTTGCAGTGCGTAAAGCTATATATGACAGCATATATCTAAATCTGAACGATTTTTTTTTCCAAAATCAAATGGGGATCGTCTTTGAACCGAAAAAGGACCCTATGACAAATTTGAATTACGATCGAACTTGAAACTGCGAGCTTTGGACTTTGCACACAAAAATACATTCAAACAGCAGACACACGGACATCGCTAAATCGGCCTCAGAATTTATTTCAATCCGTCATCGGTATACTAAAAGATAGGATCATATAACTACTCCTTCTTCAGCGTTTACATTACAAATATACAAATCTTTTAGTATACCCTGTATAAAGGTTAGGGTATAAACATATTTGTTCCTAGCAGTGGTTATAATTTTATTAAAACACATTCTGATTTGATGACCCATGATCTTACAATCAATTCTTATCAAACATCAATATTTTTATAGGTGATTTTGTTTTGCCTGAAAGAAACACCTTCGTGTCTAAGAAATTTTAATAATATAGAAAATATTAGCAATATTATTATTATATGAATACACCTTTAAGAAGGGGAACGCAAACAGTTTTAAAAATGCTAAATTGGAAGGTGATTAGGATTAATAAGTGACAAAACGATCCATATTATTAAACTGCCATGATAAATTCAATGGAAGATTTATGTGTGCTGAAACGCTGAACTACTGCTCCAACTTTTAAGCTTTTAAAAATTTCCAATCCAATAAAACGGGCAAAAAGCTTAGTTCACCGTCCTAAAGTGGTCTAAGTCATTTTAGCCATGTTTCTATTTTTGAACAAGTAAAATTCCAATAACATGAGTAGTTCATAACATTTTACTCACAGTTAGTTAAATTTTAACTATTGATTGAACAAAAAATTAAAACTCAGTGGAAGTAAATTTGAACTTACGGCATTTTACCAGCAAAAAATGGTTAAGCAAAAACTCCCACTTGAGCTTCGTAAAATGGACTGAAGCCAAATTAATTAATAATAGAAACAATAACCGTATTTTTCTCGAAACATACGAAAGAAGTTTTCAGCGTTACTGAACTTTTTACTTGCCGGCAATACTACTAGTCTATGTTTGAAGACGAAATTTTCATTTTTAGTATAAATAAACTAACGCATTATGTCAGTTCTAACTACCGCTTGGAGTGGATTACTCTAGACAATAGATCCTCTCTCTTTTT
>PGFW01045757.1:0-11127 GCA_003123925.1 Haematobia irritans | reverse complement strand
ATAGAAATAAAATTTTGACAAGTTTGCTATATGAAATAACAATTTTGACAAAATTTTCATAGAATAAAAATTCTGACAAAATTTTCTATAGAAATAAAATTTTTGATAGAATTTTCTATTGAAGATAAAATTTGGACAAACATTTTTCTATAGAAATACAAAAAAATTTAATAGAAATTAATATCTGCGACAAAGAACTTTCTATCAAAGCAAAATTTTGGAAAAATTTTAACTTTAAATAATATTAATTTTAAGTTGATTAAAATGGTCTGCTGGTCACGAATTTGGTCCAATTTTGAAAAAAAAATGTCTGGTCCAGAATAAAAATTACAGTTGTGTCAACGCTGATAACAATGGACCTGAATAGTCTAATAGAAAAGTGAACCTGGAAATATCGAGCTGCATTAACCTAACCTAGCCTAATTGATCGCACTACTTGTTCTACCCTATTAAAACATATGTATCGCTACGAAAATAAAACCACTGTTTCCGCCCGCTCATTCAATAAGTGAGCAATATTTTTGTTTTATTTCCATTACACATGAAATTGCATTTCTAGGGTATACCACTAAAACAATACCATAAGATTCTCATCGTCTATTGATTATAAAAGGAACGATGTATTGAAGCTGTGTAAATTATGATTGTTGACAATGCTTGTTACTGTGGTTGCTTGTACATTTTAGTCATAGTTTTTATTGGCTCGAACCGCAATAAGTTATAGAGTTTTAAGCGAAGGAACAACCAAACATAAAAACACCAAAAAAAAAAAAAATAACTGTATCGACAGCATCAAGCCATCAGAATCAAGAACAATTCAAACATGGTTTATACAAAGGAAATACACGAGGGGAAAAAAACCAGCATCATTTTCACGTTGAATGCTTTTGCGAACGATAACCCAATAACAACCAACTTCTGTTTATTTGTTATCATAACTCTGCTAGCATTTTCCGCTTTTTTTGGAGTGTTTGTGTAGTGGTAGTTGCGTGATGGCAATTGGGTGTGTTTGCGGGTATTGGTGATTTTATATTTTTTCGTTAATAAAAATTACTCTCTCTCACACACACATTACATGCCCTCCTGGATATAATCATTTCATACAACTAACTGTATCCCTCTCTATTGGCTTCAATGCTCATTTTCATGTATATGGTCTCTTTATTTTTTTTATAAACTCTTTACAGTTTTCCTGGATATATCAATTAATAATACAACTAAACTGTCTCTCTCTCTCTATTTGCTTTAAGCTTCATTTTATTTTATATGGTCTCTTTATTTTTTTTATTACTTCTTTTACAGTGTGGAAAGCTTTCTCACCACGTCCACAAATGATCTTACTTGGCCATCTGTTGTTTTACTGTGCTCCGATGCTGTTCTTTTGCTAACATGAATTGCTGGTAGAGCTGAATGCTTGTTTGTGTGAATGTTTTCATATTGTTATGGTGGGGAATTTTTATTTATGGTGCGGCGGCCATGCTGATTTTAGAAAATCTCGTGTGTGATGCGTGATTACATAGCATTTTCGCTGTGTTGTTGGTGGTGCGTGCAGTCTTGTCGATATCAAACCGACAACTAAACCTGACGAGTGTTTTGGGCCCATAAATAATATAACGCGAAGCGCGGTATTTGTGATAAATCACTTATATCTCTACACACACATATATTAATATCAAAATTTTAAATTCTCATTACTTCTGAAAATAAAAAAAAGAAAAATTTCATGAAAAAAATGTTTTGGAGTATGATTAGAATAATTTTTCTATTATAAAAAAAAAAAAAACAAAAAAAACTGCGAAAGCGGGATAAACTTACAAATACTTCTCCAGATGAGGAAAAAACTTAATTTCGGTTCCTTAAAATTTTATTTATTTTTTATTTTTGTTCAACAAAAAAATAAAAGTGGAAATTTGTGTGAAAATTAAATTGTTTAATAAAAATTCTATAAAAAAAAATATATATAGGAAAAATTTTTATAAAAGAGTTTTAAATTTGAAAATTAAAAATTTTGTTGTGTAAAAACTTCTGCTAAAGTCCTTAAGCGATACAAGAAAATTTGATGACGAAAATTGTGACGAAAACAAGGAGGATTATCACAGAGTTTACACAGGCATATATAGACTCGTATTATTTTGTTTTGTCTGTGCTGCTGGCTGTTTGCTGCTACTGTTTGCTCAATCCCCCTCCATCACCCTCTCGCCCGACAAAATGACACAACCACCTCTCATGATTATATATAGAGTTTTAAGGAGGAGCCAAAAACCCCACAATAAAGAGAGAGAGAAAGAGATCTTGGCGTTGCCTTCTAAAACAATTAGCAACAGTAGCTGAAGCAAAGTGAATGGAGTTAGGAGAAGGAACCAACACCCCCATACTCGTTCACCGACGAATCCCTCCCGTATAGAAAATCAAAAAGCTTATCACCCCAAAAAAAAAAAAAAAAAACAAAAAAAGGACGAGCCCACAGAGATAAAAAATTTAAATGTTTGTCTATTTTTTTGCGTTGAAATTGATAAATAAAACTCATGTAAAACAATCATAATTTAATTCATCGAATATTTGTTGTACTCAATTATCGTTACACTGAGAGATCCCATGATATTTTTGAGTATGCTTGGCTGCGCCTTGTTCAAGAAGTTAACATCTAGAATTTCTGCTGCATGTCACATTTCTGGCATCACATGGTCTGTTGGTGTTCAACATCACCAAGCACCAACACACCACCACTACGTCGAAATTGGTGTTTTTATCAAAAATTTCACCATTATCATCAAATTCTGGATTATCGATTCGGTGATGATGATGCTCGATGATTGCAAACCACAGATGCATCCATCATTTGGTCGTTCAAACATTCAACAAACCTTTATGAAACATCTCTAGTCATCAACAACGGCAATATGTAAAAATTCATCCTTCATTCATCATCATTCATCTCTACTATATTGTGATTACTAATTGCCGTAAACGTTAAGTTGTTGCGTGAAATAATGTAAGCTCTACGTTTAGTTTACAAATGTTCTTATTATGATCGTTTTTAAGATACAGCATTTGATCTGTGAGGCAAAATAAAATAAATAGAAGTTTCAGGAATGTTTAGGAATTGTCGATGATCTATAAAATACACTTAAAAAAAATAAACTAGTTCAATAAACACACAACAAGATTTCATAGTATGAATGCAATTTTTGTGTAGCATAGACATACGCATTTCTCTGAAAGCAAAGTTGTTTTTTTTTAGTTGGTAGGCGTTATTGATTCTTACACTCAAAACAAAGTTTGTATGGATTGCCAAGGTTAGGTTAGGTATGAGTGCGGGACAGCCAGATATTTTTTGTGATCCTTACACAGAAAAAAAATTCACCGGAAAACTTTTTCAATTAAGAGGTCTTAATGAGGAGTTTAAACAAACTTTTTTAATTGAAACAGAAAATCCAAACAAAAACAAGTTATATACGGCCGTAAAGTTCGGCCAGGCCGAAGCTTATATAGCCTCCACCAACTGGATTGCGTAGAAAACTTGCTAACTGAAGACTGTCCACCACAATCCGAATTACTTGGGTTGCGGTAACACTTGCCGATGGCCAAGGTATCATTAAAACTTTCCTACTCACACGTAATATATACCATATATTAAATAAAAAGGCCGATTAATTAAGTTTAAGTTTCTATAGAAATAAAATTTTGGAAAAAAAGATTTCTATACAATTAAAATTTCAAAAAAAAAAAAAAATCTATAGAAAAATTAAATTTGAAAAATTTCTTCGTATAGAAAAAAATTTGAAAAAAAATTTCTATAAAAATAAAATTTTTTTGACCAAACATTTTCTTATAGAAATAAATTTCTAGGAAAAAATTTTCTATAGAAATAAAATGGTGGAAAATTTTTTCTATAAAAATAAATTTTGACAAAAATTTTCTAATAGAAACAAAATTTGGAAAATTTTTTCTTATGAAATAAAATCTTCGACAAAATTTTCATATAGAAGTAAATTTCGAAAATTTTTCTATGGAAATAAAATTTTGACAAAATTTTCTATAAAAATAAAATTTTGACAAAATTTCTCTATAGAAATAAAATTTGGAAAAATTTTTTCTATGAAATAAAATTTTGACACAAATTTTCTATAGAACATAAAAATTTGACAAAATTTTCTAAAGATAATAACATTTTTACAATATTTTCTATAAAACAGTAAAATTGGTAGATTTGATTTTTGCTCGAGTCAACATGATTATTGAACCGATATGGATCAATCTTTTGTGTGATTGGGGATCGGCTATATATAAACATAGGACCGATACGGGACCAAATTTTGTCATGGTTATAGCGCCTCTATACGAACACACGTTTTGCAAAATTCAACGGATCGCATGAATTTTTGCTCCTCCAAGGGCATCCGGAGAATTTAAATCTGGGGACGGGAACGGTTTATTATGGGTGGCTATATATAATTATGGACCGATATGGACCAATTCTTGCGTGTTCGTAGGGACGCACAGTTTCTATACACCATGTTTTCCAAATTCAAACCGCGATTCGGTATGAATATTGCCTGCTCCAAGCAGGCCCGGAGGACAAATTTCTGGGCGATCGGATTTATATGCGGTTGCTATATATAATTATGGAGCCGATATGACAATTCTTGCTTGGTTGTTAGAGGGACCTATACTAACAACCACCACCAAACACCAAATTTCAACCGGATCGGATGAAATTTGCTTCCTTCTACACAAGGAAAAAATAGCACCAAGAATATTCCAATTAAAAAGTTATTGAAGATTGAAAATTTTTTCAATCTAAATAAATTATTAGATAGCAATTAAATTTTTAATCATTTGATAGGAACAACATTTTAAGTTTAATTAAGTCAATGATTGAAATGTTTTAAAATGTTTAATTAAAAAAATTAATGAACAATATAACTTTTTAAATCAAATTCGGAAGACTAATTCAGTAAAAAAGTGCTGATCTTTTGTCCTCTACTTTTTTATTAAAAAAATGTATGTTCAAACAAATTCATGTTAATCCAAATTAAAAAACTCTAAGCCAATCTAACTAAGTAAGTAAAACAAATAATTACCTTTTTTAATTAATACGATTAATTGCGTTTTGCCAATCAACATCAATTAAATTTTTAATTTGAAATAAATTAAAAAAAATTAATTGAATTTGCTGAAAAAATCAATAATTTTTTAATCAAGAAATTCTTTATGCCCAATTTAAAACGGTTGATTGATACTATCATTTTCGTGATTGAAAGACATTTCAATTAAAAAATTAATCTGGCATCAATTAATTTGGTGATTGAAATCACAGATAAAAATTTTGTGTGTAAAAGGCTCCGGAGGTCAAATCTGGGTTGGGATCGGCTTATATGGGGGTATTATATAATTATGAGCCCGAATGCACCATTATTGGCATGGGTTGTTAGAGACCATTATCACTAACACACCGTACAAATTTCAATCGGATTCGGATGACTTTTGCTCCCTCTAGAGGCCTCGGAGGTCAAATCTGGATAGTTTATATGGGGCTGATATTAATTATGGCGATGTGGACCAATTTTTGCATGGTATTAGAGTTTAACAACTATACAAGCACCATGTTACAAATCTTCAGCCGCGATCGACATGAAATTTGCTTCTCTTACGCAGGATCTGCAAGCCACATCGGCGGGATCGGTTTATATGGGGGCTATATATAATTATAGCCGATGTTGCGACCAATTTTTGGCGATGCGTTGTTAAGAGACCAGTATACTAAACACCATGTAGCCAAAATTTCAGCCGGGATCGGAATAAAAATTTGGTTCTCTTAGAGGCTCGCAAGCCAATCGGGGGATCAGTTTAATATGGGGGCTTATATGTAAATTATGGAACCGATATGGACCAATTTCTGCATAGTTGTTAGAGGACGAATATACTAACACCATGTACAAATTTCAGCCGGATCGGCATTGAAATTTGCTTCTCTATTAGAGCATCGCAAGCCAAAGTTTGGGGGTCCGTTTATATGGCGACGCTATACGTAAAAGTGGACCGATATGTGGCAATTCGCAATACCATGCGACCATACATCAATAACAACTACTTGTGCCCAAGTTTCAAGTCGATAGCTTCCTCCCTTTTTTTTTCGAAGTTAGCGTCGATTTTCAACAACGCGACATTTTCAGATCGAATCAGAATTTCACCCACGACGCAGAATATATATACTTTCTTTTTTTAAGTAGAGCAATATTTTTTAACGGAATGACTTTTTTTTATGGTGGAGGGTATAAAAGCTTTCACCAATAAGTATTGTGTTTTAGATGGGGAAGTGTTTTTCAAAATGTGAGCAGAAAGTTCAATAGAATTTAAATTTTCTTTACATTAAAAAATGTTGTCTTCAATTACGAAAATTATTGATTCAATTAATTTTAATTGGAATATCTTCAATCACAGAAATGATAGTAATCGATTGATTAGTCAATTGATCTAATTAAAAAATTAATTTAATACTATGATTTTTGTGATGACTTTTTGTTAATTAATTTAAAATATTTAAATTTTATTTTTTATATATATATCTCTTATTTATAGACTTTATTTAATATTTATTTAGATTTCGTGGATTTTATTGTTCTCTTTACAAATTTATAACACCACTTAAAATTTCAGAATTCGAATCTCGATTTCTTAAGATAAGGTTAGTTAACAAAAAAAAAAAACATCTCCTATTTTGAAAGCTTTTTTGCTTTGTAGCTCAAAATAACATACAAAAAATTTGAAGAATTTTTCTTTGGAGTATTACAATTTTGGACCTTTTATTTCATAAACGCGAATTTCTTTCCATTGTCAAGATCATCCAGTATTTTAATCGAATAAAGGGTGATACTTACGTCGTTAAATTTCAGGGAAAACGCGTGTAAATCGGTGTGAAACGTTATCAAAATTAAATTTCCTTTTCAATTGTTCAATCTTAGTATAAAATTCAGAAATATATATATTCACTCGAGTTAGGCTTTTCGCTTTTCTCTTTAAATCGAATGCCGGACCTACGCTTGGCACCTTGTATCAGATCTTGTTTTCGTTTGCAGAAGCCAGTTTGCCTTTGAACTGCTGCTCGTCCTTAGCAGTTTTTGGTCTTCTTTTTTTAGCCAGTATTCCATTGGGCGGAAGGCTCTGGGCGTGTTGGGAGGGTTCATTGTCCTTGGGAACCACTCTGGTCGATGTTGTTTGGCGGCGTACCACTCATGTCCGTTTTTACTAATGGTTTTCTCGCCAAAACAGTACGAACAACCGTTGTTCTTTCAGGAAAGGCAAATACGTTTATTCATATACACTCTTTCAGCGTAAATTTCTTTGATGACAGTCCCGGGAAGCTCATGAAAATGTTGCTTTTCAAGGACCACAGGTACAGATGCGGCTTAGCAAACCAGATATTTCTTTGCGAACTTTGGACAGTTTTTTTATGTGCTTCGAAAATATTCTGTACTTTCCCCTTCCTTTTGCCGTATAAAAACTGTCCTGTCCCGGAAGCTGCTTGTAGTCGGGCTTTGACGTAAGTTTTCGTCGTCCATTACAGAGCAGTCAAACTCGTTAGCTATTCGTCGTGTACACGCCTCCGGGATCGCGCTTTGGCCGTCGAATTTTGTTATCATTCGCGATTGGAGTCACTACCTTTCATTGTTAAGTCGATAGTCCGGCTCGTTTTTGGCTCGATTGCACGGTTGTAGACGATACCACCCAGCTTATTTGCGGCAATCTCGGAGAGAGAGGTTAGGGGTTTCGCTTGAAACTACCGGAACTCTCTTTGTCGTCTAAGCGGACCTTCGGTTTTTCGATTTCCCCCGATCCAGACTCCTGGCTGTCGACAACACGGTATCCCCAAGGTTGTATCAGGCTCACTGTAGACTAAATTCCAGTCCATTTGATACCACAATGGTGAACTTTCTCTCTTTCTCACTGACTGGCTTGCCCGATTCCATGTTAAAGCTCAAATGGACAAGGGACCTCCTTTTTATAGCGAGTCCGAAACGGCGTTCCACATTGCAGTGGAACTACTTACAGAAGTCTTTGGAAACCCTCAGAAATGTCACCAGCATTACTTGAGTGGGATAATCCACCGCTGAAAAACTTTTTGGTGTTCGGTCAAAGCAGGAATCGAACCCACGACCTTGTGTATGCAAGGCGGGCATGATAACCATTGCACCACGGTGGCTCCCAAACGTTCCCCAAACCTTTTGATTACATTTGCTAACGGTTTGATTTCGGCAACTTTTGCCGATTTTGCGCAGCTTCTTGCAGTGCGAGTAGCTCCGAGGATTTCGCGATGGCCACAAGCAAAATTTATACGCTGCTCTTCTTGCTTGGACGGCATTAGGGACCAACATTCTAACACACAACACGTTTCAACAATGAGGGCGTGTTCAGATTTTAAAAGTGCAAAATTGAAAAGAAATTCGTCAAGTTTATATTGACCAAATTTTGACCGTATCACCCTTTAAAACAAACAAAACGACTTCATTGAATAGTTTATCGACTTTTGGGCAAGGAACAAAAAACTTTATATCAGAGAAATTTGTCTTCAATGCTTAGCACATATCGCATTCGTATTTTAAGGACAAGAAATCTTTAAACTCACAACAATTTTCTTTTAGTGTATTTAAAAATTACATATTTTTCTTAACAGAAACTTCAGCAAATTACAATAATTATATTTTGAAAATTTTATTCACATCGTTAGTATATCCACAAGTCATTACAATAATTATTCTTTATAGCAATGGGAATGATATGACATTAACAATATTTGCCCCTCAAATTTAAATGCTCAAAAAAAAATTTAGCTATTATTTTTATAGAAATTACTCTGAATTGACTATCGAAATTAAAACCAGTTTTCAAACAATTGATATCAGTTTAATTACTCATTGAGTAATTGTAAAATCAATCGAATTCGCAATGACAGAAAAACAACGTTTTGTTTGCCCAAACGATTTGCTTCAAATTTATCTTTGATATCTACAGAAAAAATTTGTCATAATTTTATTTCTAAAGAAAATTTTATCAACATTTTATTCTATTAAAAATGTGTGTCAAAATTTTATTTCTTTACAAAATTTGTCAAATATCTTATTTCTATAGAAATATTTTGTCAAAATTTTTATTTACTACTGAAACCTTTGTTTAAAATTTGCTATTTTTCTATAGAAATTTTGTCACAATTTTATTTCTATAGAAAATTTTGTCACAATTTTATTTCTATAGAAAATTTTGTCAAATTTTATTTCTATAGAAAATTTTGTCAAAATTTTATTTCTATAGAAATTTTTGTCAATTTTTTTATTTCTATAGAAAATTTTGTCAAAATTTTATTTCTTTAGAAGAATTTGTCAAAATTTTATTTCTTATCGAAATTTTGTCAAAAATTTTATTTCTATGACATTGTGGTTCAAATTTTATTTTTTTTAGAAAATTTTGTCAAAATTTTATTCTACTAGAAAATTTTTCCAAATTTTTATTTTTCTATACGAAAAATTTGTAAAATTTATTTCTGTAGAAAATTTTTCTCAAAATTGTATATCTGTAGAAAATTTGGTCAAAATGTTTATTTCATATAGAAAAATTAGTCAAAAATCATTTCTAAGAAATTTTTTGTCAAATTTTTATTACTTTAGAAAATTTTGTCAAAATTGTGAGAAAATTATTTTGTCAAAAATTTTATAGAAATTTTGCAAAATTTTATTTCTATAGAAAATTTTGTCAAGATTTTATTCTCTATAGAAAATTTTCTCAAAATTTTAATCTACAAAGAATATTTTTTCGAAATTTTATTTTCTTATAAAAAACTTTGTTAAAATTTTGTTTTTATAAACTTTATTTCTATCGAAATTTCTAAAATTTTAATCTATAAGAAAATCTTTTAGACGTCATCTTATTTTTCCAGTGCATGAAATGTGATTGGTCCAAAGAGTGAATGGAATTGATTAACCATATCTTGTATCCCTTAAAAATGACTTCAATTTTAAAGAGTACATCTTTGGCCTCGAAATCAAACAATATCCTTAAAGAAGGTCAAACTCTTTGGATCCAATAAACTTTGTTTTTGAGCATATTGGATTGAAACGGGTTTGAAAAAAATTTGTTAACATTGCTTGTGTACTGAATTAATCAAAGCGTTCGTGTACTTTAACACAATATATACTCTCCTCAAATATTATGCAAATTTTAAATGTTTGCATAAAATATGATTTCAGTCATCATAATAATACTCATAAAATAATTGTTTTAATAATCCTTATAAATTACGATTAAGTTATTGTGGTATTAAATTACCAACAACAAAAAAAATACTTTTTAACCTTTTTGAATTTTGTAACAAACACACTTTCACTTCTCATTGCATTTCTTGTTGTAAATTTTGCAAATGAAATATGTAAACAAAATAAATTATAATTAAAATCATAATCAGTAATAATCTGAAATTATATCAGCCAACGGTTAATTGATCGATACAATTTGAAAAATTAAATAATAAAATTTATTTACAAATTGTTTATTATTTGAAAGTTAACACCTTGAAACAATCACTTTTGCAAATTCATTGATATAGCAATGGGAGTAGCCTCAAAATACCAAAAAAAAAACACTTTTTCGAATCATGATTGTTGTCAATTTTGTGACTTAATGTTTTAAAAGTACGAGTAATTTGTCAAAGTACTCGTGATTGTAAGAGCAAAGAAAATTCTAAAAGTTACAGGTTAAGAGAGTGTTGCGGTGTTGCTTGCACCTTTCACAAATTACAAATAAATATGCGCCTATAATATAATCATTGAGAGTAACTATTAAACAAATAAGAAAAAAAAATACCAGTAATAACTACAATGTTTCAAGCATTTACACAAAACATTGAGCGGACACACTATTTCTCAAATGAATTTTATTTATATGTGTGAAAATAATTTTGGAAAAATTATATTTTAATTTAAAGTAAAATTCAAATATTAAAAACATTTTATCGAAAATGTTAAATGACTCACTACTTCAAATGGTAATAAATGGATTTGAGTTACGAAAACGGTTGCCACTTTAATTATTTTGATTTTCAAATTTTGAGAAAATTATCTATAGAAATACAATTTT
>PGFW01045756.1:7717-21702 GCA_003123925.1 Haematobia irritans | reverse complement strand
ATTAATTTCTGATTGAAGACAAAAAATATTTTTTTTTCGGTGTTCTAAACGACTTTTATAGTACGTGAAGAAAAAAAACTAATAAATTAAAATTTGTTTCCTACGCAAAACTCAAATTTGAAATTTTGTGTCTTAAATGTATCCTGATTACGTTACGGAATCAGTACAAAATCATTAATGTATAGACAAAATTTTGGAACCGGGCATGCTTTTTTTCAGTGTAGATACCCAAGGAGTCAAATCACGAGATCGGTCTATATGGGGGCTATACCAAAACCTGAACCGATTCACACCATATTGGGCTATATCAAAACCTGGACCCATATATTTTCGAACTTAAACTGCAGACAAAAAGACGAGTCAGTACAAAATTTTAGCATGATAGATTCATTATTGAAGGCTGTAGATTGATTACAACAGACAGACAGACGGACATAGTCTTAGAATATATACTTTCTATAGTCAGAAATCTATATTCGTTGTGTTACAAATGGAATGACAAACTTATTGTACGTCCATTACCATTCTAGGGTGGTGAGTATAAAAAAAATCCCGAATGCCCATATATTTACATAGCGTTTGGTTACATTGTTTTATTCCTTATTTTCAACGCAATGAGATTCTTTGTCTCTATAGTTAAACTCATTGTGATAAAATATACAAAGCCTTTTGAGATATTAAGTACTTTGGCATTATACTACATACTGAATAACAAAACAAAAAACACAAAATAATAATAATATGTATAATTATTTTATCGCATTATAAATGAAAGGCTTATAATTTAATTTAAAAATATCCATTTCCAACTGAATGTTTGCCATACGTCCGGAGTTAGGAGTCAAAAAGTTCCAGTCATTTTGCAAAATATTCTAAATCTAGAGGTTGTGGCTATGGGGGGTGTCTATGTAAATTGTTCAAATGTTATGAATAATTATGAATTGGGAATATAATGTAGGATAACACGGTTGTAACAATTTTATACCCTACCTACCACTGCTTCGCCAGACCTTTTGCTAGTGGTAATCGTAATATTATTACAGTAGATAACGGATATATTTGTTTACATTGTTAATTAATATATTAATTATCCAAATTAATCTTTGTAATTAAATAAAAAAAAATATTTCCAAATAAGAAAAAATAATTGAAAAGCATATGAATAAAATCATCCACGTTTTTGGCTACATCGTCGGTAATGTCATTTATATATTAATTATCCAAATTAATCTTCTAATTAAATAAAAAAATATTTCCAAATAAGAAAAAATAATTGAAAACAAGTATATACGGTCGTAAGTTCGGCAAAATCCTATGTACCTCCACCACGACGATTGCCGTTAAAGAACTTCTACTAAAAGCCTGTCACCACCAACGAACTTACTTGAGGAACGGTAAGAACTTGCCGATTGAAAGGTATCCTAAAAACTTCCCCTTAAGCACCGTCTCTAGAATTGTAAGAGTCCATACGGGGATATATGATAAAAACAAGTAATTAACGGCGTAGCGCCCAAAGTGCCCGAACTTATGTACCCTCCATCATGATTGCGTAAGAAACTTCTGCTAAACACTGCCATCCAGAATCGAAATTACTTAAGTTGCGGTAAAAGCTTGCCGATTTGCAAGGTATCTTAAAACCTCCCTAAATAAATCTTCTAAATGTATGTAAAGTCCATAACGTGGTATATATTAATCAAAAAAAGATCGATCCAATCCTATATAATTCAGTTTTTGACAAAGTAGATCATAAAGATTTTGACAAAAATTCTAGCAGAAATAAAATTTTAAACGAAAATTTTCTATAGAAAATAAAATTTTCACAAAATTTTCTATAGAAAATAATTTGACAATTTTTCTATCAGAAAAGGAAAATTTTGACAAAAATTTCTACAGAAAAATAAAATTTTAACAAAATTTTTCTATAGAAATTAAACTTTTGAATCAAAATTTTCTATAAAATAAAATCTTGCGTAGATTATTTTTGGGTCGAGTGGCAACCATTGATTATGAACGCGAATTAAAATTGAGACAAAATTTTCTGATAGAAGAAATAAATTTTGAACAAAAATTTTCTATAGAAATAAAATTTTGACAATGATGAAAATTGTTATTATGAACCGAATAAAATTTTAACAAAATTTTCTCCTAGAAATAAAATTTTGACAAATTTTAAAATAGAAAATAAAATTTTGGTAGATTATTTTTTGGCTCTAGTGCAACCATGAATTATGAACCGATATGGAACCAATTTTGTGTCATTGGAACGGCAATTTTTGTACGGTTGTTAGCGACCGATATCTAACAGAACGATTCCTAATATGAACCGGATGGGATGAATTTTGCTCTCCAAGAAGGCCTCCGGAAGTTAATATCCTGAGAACGTTTTATAATGGGGGCTATAATATAATTATGGAACCGAATATGGACCAATTCTGGCACGGTTGTTAAAGATCATATACTAACACCATGTTCCAAATTACAACCGGATTGGATGAAATTTGCTTCTCTTGGAGACTTCGCAAGCCAAATCTGGGGATCGGTTTATATGGGGGCTATATATAATTATGAACCGATGTGGACAAATTTTTGCATGGTTTGTTAGAGACCATATACCAATATCATGTAACGCAAATTTCAGGCGATCGGATGAAATTTGCTTCTCTTTGAGGCTCGCACCCAATCTGCGGATCGTTTATGATTGGGGCTATATATACATTATGGGCCGATGTGGACCACTGTTTGCAGTGATTGGTAGAGACGCATATACCGAACAGCCATGTACACCTAAATTTCAGCCCGGATCGGATGAACATATGCTTATCTCTAGAAGGCTGCACAAGGCCAAATGATTGGGGATCGGTTTATATGGGGGCTATATATAATTAAAAACCGATATGGACCAATTTTTTTGCATGGTTGTTAGAGACCATATACTAACACTCAATGTAACAAATTTCAGCCGGAATGGGATAAAAATTGTTTCTCTTGAGGCTCCGCAAGCCAAATCTGGGATCGGTTATAATGGGGGCTATATATAATTTATGGACCGATGTGATTCCAGATTTTTGCGGCGTTGTTAGACGACCATATATACAACACCATGTACCAAATTTCAGCCGGATCGAATGAAATTTGCTTCTCTTTTAGGTCTCCCAAGCAAATCTGGGGATCGGTTTTATATGGGGGCTATATATATTATGGACCGATGTTGGACCAATTTTTCCATGGTTGTTAGAGACCATATCGATGAAATATGCTTCGATGAAATATGCTTCTCTTAGAGGCTCCAACAAGCCAAATCTGAGGGTCCCTTTATATGGGGGCTATAACGTAAAGTGGAACGATATGGCCCCATTTTCAATACCATCCGACCTAAATCGATAACAACTGTACTTGTGGCCAAGTTTTCAAGTCGATGCTTGTTTTCGTTCGAGAAGTTAGCGTGATTTCAACAGACGGACGGACGGACGGACGGACGGACGGACATGCTTAGATCGACTCAGAATTCACCACGACCCCAGAATATATATACTTTATGGGTCTTTAGAGCAATATTTCGATGTGTTACAGAACGGAATGACAAAGTTTAATATACCCCATCCTATGATGGAGGGTAATAACAAGGCAATTAAATACGTATATAATTCAGTTCGACAAAAATTTTGTCTAATGAAATAAAATTTTGATAAATATTTCTATAGAAATAAAAATGATGACAACGAAATGGTTCTAATAGAAATAAAATTTTGATAAAATTGCTGCTATATAAATAAAATTTTGATAAATTTTTAAAGAAAAAAATTTTGTATAAAAGTTCTCCTATAGAAATAAAATTTTGACAAAATTTTTCTATAGAAATTAAATTTTGACAAAATTTTTGAACAGATATACAATTTTGACAAAATCTTTCAATATAGTAATAAAATTCTTGACAAAATCTTCTAGTAGAAATAAATTTTGGTAGACTTATTTTTGGCGAGATGGGTCAATATTTTTGTTGTGGATTAGGCATGCTATCATATAAATAGAACCGTAGGACCAAATTTTTTAATCAGAACTGCGATGTTAGCAGCAATGTACCAAATTTAAAACCGAATCGGAATGAATTTTGCTCCTCCAAGTAGGTTCCGGGAGGTCAATCTGGGTCGGTTTTATATATGGGGCTAGCATATCAAGACTTAATGCGACCGGATGTGGGACGAAGATTTTTGCCATGGTTGGTTAGAGACCATATAGCTGAACATCACGTACCAAAATTTAGAGCGTGATCGATAAATTGGCTTATCTAAGAGATTTCCGCAACCAAATCGGGGGATCGGTTTATTATAAGAGTTTATATATAATTATTGGACGCGATAGTGACAGCAATTCTGACATGGTTGGTTAGAGACCATATACTAACACCACGTACCAAATTTCAATCGAATCGATAAAATTTGCTTCTCTTAGAGGCTGCCGCAACGCCCAAATCGGGGCATCGGTTTAAATACATGGGGTTTTATATCAATTTTTGGAACCGAATGTGAGGCTATATGTAGGTAATACGATATTATTCGGAAGTAATTAGATTTAATACCAATCATTCATGTAGATTATGACTATAATTATTATCGAGAAAATTTATCGACTATAATTATTATCGGCCAATGCTTTGTTATCAGCCCCCATATATACCGATCTCGCAGATTTGATTCCTTAAGACTTTCCTAGACACTGCAAATTTTATCCGAGGCATGTTAGCGCGACCATATGTCTATAATTAATGAGTAGATATATATAGAAATATTCTTCAAATTTTATATGCCTCAGGCGCCCCCCCTCCGCCGCACCGCCCGCGCAGGCCGCCCCGTGCCCCGCAGGGCGGGATAGGATGGGGTATATTAACTTTGTCATTCCGTTTGTAAACAAGCGACTCGATATTGCTCTAAGAACCCCATAAAGTAATATATATTCTGGGTCCGTGGTGAAATTTCTGAGTCCGATGCGTGAGCAAGTCGCCCGTCAGTCGCGTCTGTTGAAATCACTGCTAACTTCCGGAAAGAACAACTACGATTAAACTTGGCACATAGTAGTTTGTTAATTGATGTTAGGTCGTATGGTATTGCAATATTGGGCCAAATCGGTCCACTTACGTATCTAGCACCATAATAAACTGTACCACACTAAATTTGCTTGGCAAGGCCTCTAAGAGAAGCAAATTATTCATCTCGATTAGGCTGAAATTGGTACATGGTGTTTAGTAATAATCGCGACCTATAGAATGACAAAGGTTCTTAATGAATAGGGATTTTAGTGAGCACTTAGAACCTTTGCATTCTAAGGTCGCGATATTGGGTATCTAACAACCCGTGCAAAAATTTGGTCCTACATCGGTCCATAATTAATATGATAGCCCCATATAAACCGATGGCCCGGATTTGGCTTGGCGAAGGCCCCCTAAGAGAAGCAAATTTCATGACCGTATTCTCGTCTAATATATTGGTTAGCTTTGGGTTATATGTCTCTACCTCCATAAATTATATAAAGTCCCCATATATAATCCTGATCACGATCTTGATAGAACTCAATCAGAGCTCCTCCTTGTAAGACCCTAAAAATTTTCATTCTGATTCAGTTGAATATTTGGTACGTGGTGTTAATATATTGGCTCATAACCCCATGGCAAGATAAATTAGTGTCGGTATGTCCATAATTATATAAGGCCCCATATAACGATCGCTAGATTTGACCTTCCAGAGTTCCCCTTGAAGAGCAAAAATTCTTCCCATTCGTTAAAATTTGGTACGTGATGTTAGTATATGGTATCCACAACCATGCAGGAAATTGTTCCTATCAACCCATAATTATATATAGGGCCCCCATATAGAACCGATCCCAGATTTTTGAACCCCGTGGGCCTTTTGGAGAAGGCAAAATTCATCCGATCTGCTTGAAATTTGGTAACGTGGTGATCGTATATTGATATTTAACAACCGCCAAAAAGTGGGTCAATATCAGTCCATAATCGATATATAGCCCCACACGCAAAAAACATAATTCTTTTCCTCCCAAATGCAGAAATTTTAGACGAAACATAAGTTCGTTTCTCTTTGCTTTTCCGCTGTATAGAAAGTGATGATTTGGATAGAAAAGTAATATACTTTTTGTGATAAACGTTTATTTCTTTTCCCAGGATGTAAAAACAATTTTCAGTAAAGACTAGGCTCAAAAAAAAACATATATTTTCTTTGGCTAATTGCATTTTCCCTCACTACTTCTGCTGCAAGTCGCGACGAGGATTTTTTAGTTCTTAACACCTTTTCCTGTAATAGCAACAATGTAGAAGAAAGTTATATCGATTTATACATTTTACAATTTTTTTTTACCTTTCGCAGCTGGACGGAAGAATCGAACCGCTGGACCAATGCACGATTGTAAGCCAACACACTAACCACTGAGGCTATGTACTTGTTATGGTCATCAATAGATAAATAACGCATATAAGTTTAATATTTATATAGGCAGTGAGCTTGCGGCGCTCCACGAACCGAATAAACAAAGTTTAATTAACAAAACAAACATTTAGTTTGGCATCCGTGGAGCAGTTGGTAGCTAACGTCCGATCTCTGCAAGGGACGTGGGTTCGATTCAGCCTGCTTCGGCCAAAGTTTTTTTTTTTTTTGCCTTTTGTTTTTTTTATCATATATTCCAGATATATTCGACAAGATTCCGAAAAAATGTTCAACATTACATTGTAGTATTATTAAAATTTTTGATACTGTAAAAATGTGCTTATTAAGAACTCTAAAGTCAGAAAAGAACGTGTTTATGATATACAACGAAAGTGGACCTGTGTTGTTATTTCAAAAATAATTTTTTTATTATGAAAAAATAAAAATTTTGTAACAAACGAATTTTTTGGTGATAAAAGTTAAAATTTTTCGAAACAGATGCAAAAAACTCTAAGACAAAGAAAATACGTTTTCGGTAAGCACGTTTTCCAAACCGTTTTTTTTTTTTGCGTGCATATAACCGATCCGACATTTGGTTTGGAAGCCTCCTTGGAGGAGCAAATCTTCATGTCCGAGTGGAGTTGAAATTGGTAGCGGTGTGCTAGCATGATGGTCGTTGAGACGAGCCATGGTAACTAGGTCCATATCGGTCTATAGGTTATATATATTCCGTCAGAATAAATCTGATTTTCTAATCACACAAAAATAGGTTCATATCAAGTTCATAATTGGTATAATAACCCCATATTTCAATTCTGGCTTCTAGCGGTACCGTGGCAAAGTCCATATCGAATTTCGTAATTAATTTGTAGAACGTTACCTGATACATAGCCTTTTTTTGTCTAAAGTATTAGTATCGCGACGTAGGAGCGTAAGCACAGATTTAGAAAACGATGTGTAAGAATTGTGTAAGAGTACCAACGGCCAATTAATTCGATTGTGGAGTAACGTGCTTTCGTAAGAAGTTTCTACGCAAGTCCAGGGTGGAGGGTACATAAGATTCGCGCTGGCGAACTGTACGGGCCGTAAGTTACTTGTTATTATACCCTCCACCATTAGGAATGGGGGGTGAATTAACTTTGTCATTACGTTTTGTAACACAATCGAAATATGATCTAAGACCCCATAAAGTATATATATTTGGGTCGTGGTGAAAATTCCTGAAGTCGATCGTGAGAGTCCGTGCGCCGTCCGTCCGTCGTGTGAAGACAGCGAATAGACTTCCGAACGTAAACATGCTATGCGACTTGAAACTTGGCACAAGTAGTTTTATTGATAGGTCGGATTGGTATATGCAATGGGCCTATCGGTCCAGACTTTCGTACAGCCCCCATATCAAACGGACCCCCAAAATTTGGCTTGTGAAGGCACATCTAAGACAAGCAAAATTTCATCCGATCGCGCTTGAAGATTGGATACATTGTGCTAGTATATGGTCCTCAGAACCCATGCAAACATTGTCCAAATCGGCCCGCATAATTATATAATAGCCCCATAGATAAACCGATACCACAGATTTGGCTTGGCGGAGCCTCAAGAGAAGCAAATTTCATCTGATAGGCTGGCTAAACAATTGCAATACATGGTGTAGTATATGATCTTAACAACTTATGAAAAATTGTCCACATACGTCCATAATTATATGAAAGCCCCCATATAACCGATCCCCCCGATTTGGCTTGCGGGAGCCTAACTAAGAGAGATCAAATTTCACCGCGATTCCGGTTTGAAAATTTGGTAGTGGTTGTTAGTATATAGTCTTTAACAAACCATGATAACCCCATATAACCGATCACCAGATTTGACCTCCGCGAGGCTATTGTGGAGGAAGCAAAATTCATCGCGACCCGGTTAAAATTTGGTAGCGTGGTGAAATTTGGTTACATTGCGGCCAGTATAATGGCCGCTAACAAAGATGCCAAAAATTGGCGCATATCGGTCTATAGTTATATATAGCCGATCTCCAAAAATAATCTACCAAAATTTTATTTCTACAGAAAATTTTGTCAAAATTTTATTACTATAGAAAATTTTGTCAAAATTTGATTACTATAGAAAATTTTGTCAACATTTTATTACTATACAAAATTTTGCCAAATTGTTATTACTATACAAAATTTTGTCAAGATTTTATTTCATACCAAAAATTTTTGTCAAATTTTATTACTAATACAAAATTTTGTCAAAAATTTATTAACTATAACAAACTTTTGTCAATAGTTTATTTCTATAGAAAATTTTGTCAAAATTTATTGCTATTAAATTTGTCAATAAATTTATTTCTATACGAAAGTTTTTATAAATTTTTATTTCTATAGAAAATTTTGTCAACTGAATAATATATGGTATTTTATCAGCCTTTTTTGTTTAATATATAACCCCCGTATGGACTAACTTACAATTGAGAACACGGTGGTAGAAGTTGTAAAGATACCGTTGCGCATCGCAAGTGTTACGCGCAACCAAGTAATTCGATTGTGGATGACAGTCTTTAGTACAAGTTTCTATGCAATCCATGGTGGAAGGTATATAAGATTCGGCCTGGCCGAACTTACCGCCGTATATACTTGTTTTTAGTTCATTTAACTAACGTACGCACAGCATTATTAGAGTAAAGTAAACTTTCTCAAAACATAATAATTCCATGAACTAAAATAAAGTTAAATTGGCTTTAGTGAAATAGAGGGTTCCCTTTTTTTGACTGTGGATCTCTATCTAAGTTTTCAACCATAAAACTTTCCCATTTTCCATATTATTTAAAGTATAAAAAACAAATTATATTGGCTTAATACCCCACTGTGCCTTTATAATTATGCATATTCGATGGAATTAGGACGCGGGAAGTATGTCATCATCGCCAAGCACTAAAATAAAATTAAATCTCTCACATGCTAGAAAATCTTCAAAAACCAATAATGAAACTATACAAGCAAACAGCAAGAACACCGAATCTAGAATACGCCATATGTGTTCCATATTGGGACATAGATAACCAAACACATATGAATAATGTCATCCACGGTTATAGCTACATCATCGGTACTGAACCTACGGTGGAGGGAAAGAGGAATCCTGGTTAGATTGAAACAAAGGATACAAAAGTTGAGAATCGTCTTTTTGATTCAATGACTTTTTGCGGTAATAACTGTCGAAGTCCACTTTTTGTAATCTTCCAATTTGATTTTTGATTTTCGCTAATCGATTTCTTGGACCAAAAATTGGACTTTGTTGGTGTAATACGTTGACAAAAATTGACCTTAGTACTTTTACGTACAAAAGTGAACTTAGAATATGATCAACTCGCTTAGTGGGCTGTGGGGCAGTGTGATGCCAAAATTTGGTGGTTTTACACCAAATTTGATGCTTTTTTGATTTCCAATAAAGCACCAAATTGGCTTTTTAGTGGCTTGAAAAAAAGGCTAACTAACTTTGTGCTTTCTGGCATTCATTTAAGTTGCTGTTGGTGATTTTTTTTTTTTCAATTGATTGAGTATAATTGACAAAAGCTTAAGAAACTCAACTATATTGCCATGGAATTATATTGTAATGAAGGTGGCGTTGATCCTGTTTTAATAATTATAAAGATGTATGTAATGCTTCAAATGAATATCAATACCCAGAAGTTCATAATTACATCTTTAGAGAGTTTTTTTTTAGTGGTAGTCAGCTGGAATTTCGCCTGGCTGGAAAAGTTTTTGAAGTGGGAACTGGTATGTTAGAATTTAATATATATGTTTGGTGCTTTTTACCATTCGAAAGTTGGCATCACTGGCTGTGGGTTGCTACGTAGAAGTGATTTCTGGTGACAAAAATTAATTGTTTATTTGATGCAAGAGAGACTCGGATAGGCGACTGACTGAGACTTTGGACAAACACCGGTATCTAGTGTATACAGCTAGGTGCGGATCGGGCTACTAGTGGCTCATTGCAAATCGTTCCGCTCGAAGTTCGTTGATATTTTTTTGCGCCGTCTGCGGAATTTAATCCCAGACGCGAAATATAATATACACAGAGACCTTCGGGCCTACTGTTCGCTCGTAGATTGGCTAGTAGCCGTAGTAGTTTGCATGATAGTCGTCATGATTAAGGGTGATACGGTCAAAATTTGGTCAATATAAACTTGACGTATTTCTTTCACCCCTTCTTTCTGAACACCCCTCATTTTGAAGGTGTGTGTAGAATGTTGCTCCTATTTTGATTTTGGAATTCACTCTTCAGTTGTCAAAATGCCGTCCAAGCAAGAAGAGCAGCGTATCAAAATTTTGCTCGCGCATCGCGAAAATCTGAGCTACTCGCACGCAAAGCTGGCAAAATCGCTAAAAGATGCCAAATCAGCCGTTACAAATGTAACTAAAGTGTTTAGGGAACGTTTGTCGACAGCCAGGAAGTCTGGCATCGGGGGAAAAATCGAAAAACCGGAAGCCGCTGAGACGACAAAGAGAGGTTGCCGGTAGTTTTAAGCGAAACCCTAACCTCTCTCTCCGAGATGCCGCAAATAAGCTGGGTGTATCGTCTACAACCGTGCATCGAGCCAAAAAAACGAGCCGGACTATCGACTTACAAGAAGGTAGTGACTCCAAATCGCGATGATAAACAAAATACGACGGCCAAAGCGCGATCCCGGAGGCTGTACACGACGATGCTGACGAAGTTTGACTGCGTGGTAATGAACGACGAAACCTACGTCAAAGCCGACTACAAGCAGCTTCCAGGACAGGAGTTTAAGGAAGGGGAAAGGTAGCAGATATGTTCAAGCACATAAAACTGTCAAAGTTCGCAAAGAAATATCTGGTTTGGCAAGCCATCTGTACCTGTGGCTTGAACAGCAGCATTTTCATAGCTTCCGGACTGTTAACCAAGAAATTTACTTGAAAGAGTGTTTGAATAAACGTCTGCTGCCCTTTCTTGAAGAAAACACGGTTGTTCGTACTGTTTTGGCCGATTTGACATCTTGCCATTACGATAAAAAGGCCATGAGGTAGTACGCCGCCAACAAACGTGCAGGTGGTTCCAAGGACAAGAACCCTCCAAACACGCCAAGCTCGCGCCAATTGAGAATACTGGGCAATTGTCAAGCGGAACCTAAAGAAGACCAAAAAAACTGCTAAGGACGAGCAGCAGTTCAAGGCAAACTGGCTTTCTGCGGCGAAGAAGGTGGACAAGGTGGCTGTACAAAATCTGATGGCAGGTGTCAAGCGTGAGACCCCGGCCTAACTGAATATTCGTCCTGAATTTTATACTAATTGATCTTGAAAAAGAAATTTAATTTGATTTTTTAAATAAACGATTTCACCGATTTACACGCCTTTTTCCTTGACAAATTTTGACCGTATCACCCTTTAGTACTACTAAACACCGACCTTGACCGATTACCGAACCGAAACTGATCCCGACGCCGATGACACACCACCTCTACAACAATCAACTGCAGCAACACTAGCAACCGCCTGAAAGCCGAAGATCTCATCAGCAGTTCCCGATCATCTACTAATCGACAAACAAGCAAGTTTCCAATCAACTTCAAAGCGACGAATGACGAACTTCCCAACGACCCGAACTACTCAGCAACGAATAGTTCAACAACTCATCAACTACCCAGCATAGACGAACCGATATTCTCCTCCACTACCGATTACAAACGAAACGAGTTTCCCCTCAACTACCGAACATCGATAAACCGACGTTCTCATCACTACCGATAATCAACGAACCCAATTTATCGCCGACAACGAATTATTTACGAACCGAATACCTCATCAGCTTACCGAAGTCTTACGAGCCAGACGTCCCATACATCACCAAACTGAATGATCAGCAACCACCGACCATCAAGAAACCGACGCACTCATCAACGAACCAAAATCAAATTCCGATCATCAAGTAACCGAAGAATCGAAGTACTTACAAGCATCTGCGAATCGAATTACTTCTTAATCACACGAAGACACCAGTTGCAATATCGACGCCATCCCGAATACCTGCTCGTATCTGATCCTAATCATATTGGAGAGATTGTCAAATATCACACAAGTACATTGTAAACAAGTAAGGAAAGTCTAAAGTCGGGCGGGGCCGACTATATTATACCCTGCACCACTTTGTAAATCCACATTTTCGATACTATATCAAATCCGTAATATTAGAATTATATGCGATACTTAACTATTCACCCAAACAACTTACTCAGTTTTTATTGTGACATTACCTGAAATGAAATCAAAAGAAACAATCATTAATTTTTTATTGTTTTTAAGTAAGGGTAAATAAAAATCTTCTCTATGATCCCTTGAAATTTGTTACAGTGTTTAGCGAACGTTATTTTGTTGTATGCCCACTGTACAAGTGTACAATTAAATTCAATGGATTTAGAAGAGAATATCATCACCACCTAGCAGCGACACAAAAATAAATCTCTCGCATACTAGAAAATCTCCCAATATTAGACTCAACACCAACAACAATAACATAAACACTAATCTAGAATACCCCATATGGTGTCCATAACTAGGAAAGTCATATAGACAACCAAACACACGAACAAGGTCACCCACAGTGATGGATACAACGCTGGCGTTGGTATCAACAAAACAAACAAGTGCGGTAAGCAAAGAGGATCGAGTTGTTGAAAACGAAATCGTGAATGCCGAACGTTTGGCTGCTAGAGTTGCCAAATATTGTCGATTGCACCAGAGTTTGTAGCAGAAAATCTGTTATGAAAATATTTTAAGCACGAAAAGAAAAATGTTTCTGGTACTGTGCAATCAAAACCTACTTTATTTTCTTAAAAGTGTGTTTTGATTTGACAAAAATAAAATTGTTGACGTTTGCAAATACGGATGTTGAGTTGTCTTCTGACGAATCTTCGAATGTCGAACAAATAATGAATGTAATTCGAACGTTAACCAGTATTGTAGCATTTTTTATTAAATAAGTAAAAATTCTCAATCATTTTCTTAACTGACTTTATTTTTTACTAATTATTTCAGAGCAAAATTTTCAATTATTGTTTAATTTGGAAATATTTGTTAATTTAATTAAAATGTTAATTGTTATAATTAATATTTTATCAAGTAAAAATTCTCAAACATTTTCTTAATTGACTTTATTTTTAAATTTAATTAAAAAGTAAATTTTTTAATTGATTACTTTTTCAACTTTAATCATTTTTATTGGAAAACAACTTATGTACAAATGAAGCATAAAGATTTACTAATTTCATGTCTCCCACAAAATATTTCAGAACTTCTTAATAAATATTTGTAAATTTTAGGAATAATACGTCCATCTTGAACTTTGTATGGCACTAAAGACATTTTTGCAATTTTGAAATCCAAGTTTTTTCCTTCACAATTTTCTTTACTAGTGAAAAGAAACAAATACTTATGTCTAATTTTTGTGTGATTGGACCAATTTTGGTATGGTTGTTAGCGACCATATACTAACACCACGTTCCTAATTTGAACCGGATCGGATGAATTTTGGCTCCTCCAAGAG
>PGFW01045754.1:8501-20498 GCA_003123925.1 Haematobia irritans | reverse complement strand
GTTTTTTATTTTTGTATTTCCTCCGCATTTCTAACTTCCGTTACTACATACGTGCTTAACGAGTACGCCGTAACAATATACATTTATTAACGGCGCCATTTTGTAATATTTTGTTTTGTTTATAGATTTGTGTTGAATCAATTTTTGACCAACTAGAACACAACATAAGATTTTGGAGGACAGGAGCACAAATAGGACAATATTTCTATAATGTGTTTTGTCGAAACAAAAAACTTCTTTAACTAAAGCTAAAATTAACATTGTATTAATTACAAAAAAATGTTTTAGTTTATTTTTTAATTTTTTAGAAAAATTTTCCTCAGCCCAATGAAATTTTCTTTATTCCAAGTATGTCTCCAAAATTTTATTCAATGCTAACTAAAGCAGAACATTTCTCAAAAAAAAATAAAAATGAGCTACGGCGTGGTTTATATGGTTATGATTTTAGTTTATTTCATTCCTTTTATGAGAAGGAAGTTTTTCTTAAATGACAAAAAAAAATTCTAAAATTTCAGTAAATCTCGTTACACCGAAAGAAAAGTGAACTGTTTTATAGGAAGAATGAATACCTACCACGAAATTCCTATATTTTGCTGCAAACTTTTTTATTTATCTTGATGGGGAAAGCCCAAAAGCAAATTTTTACAATGTTTGTATTCTCTAAAATGGCTTATTAAAAAAAAGTGATTATACGATTTTAGCGGCTAACTCGACTTAATTCCACCTTTAATTAAAAAATTCGTTGAATCAAGTAAATTTTTTAATTGAAATATTTTTTAAAACTCTACAACCCAGAAAAAAGTGCCTTACGAAACTAACAGGTAAAAAATCTTTTCATAAATTATTAGTTTATCCATTTCTATTTCCATTAAGGTAAATTTTTGTGAAAATAATTAAAATTTACTCATTTCAGTAAAAAAATCCTAAACTGTAAGCAGTTAGGAATAGTTCATTAACTAGAATAGGCATGGAATTTTTACTCATACTATTTTCTTCGCTGGTATAAGAATTCTACTACCCTGAGCAAAGAAAATTTTATTCACCGATAACAAAGCTTCGTAAAAATAATTACAAAACCGAACTAAAACCAGTTTCCTCAAAATTAGTAAAATTCGTATATAAAATGATAATGCGACTTCCTTTATAATAGAAAGTTTTTCACATATCATCTTTAACAACACTTGGCATAGAAAAATATTTTAGATTCATGTCGTACTAAGAAGTAGCAATCCTTTCACAACTTAAGGAAACACACTTGTTTAGAATATACGGAAATTTTCCTAAATTTCTATTTGTCTACCTGTAATCGATACTGTCAATCGTAATTGATGTGTTTGCGAGTGGGGTTGTAATCGAGATTATTTGCGGCGTCGTTGTTTTTTAGTTGGCAATCGCGTTGTTTTTGGATATACGGAGAGATTGTTAAAAATAATATGGTAAAATAATATAATAAATAACAAATAAAATATTTGTTTATTTTAAATTAGTGGGAGAAAAATTCTCGTTTTTTTAAATAAATTCTATCCAACTGCTCTGTGATAAGTGTATAAAGAAAGAAACACCAGCATGAATAACAACCCTTTCACCTTTGTCTTCATTTTGGAATCCTTCAATTTATCATTGGTTTTGACGCTATCTTTTGCATCCAAAAATGTTAGATTTTCATAATTATCGGTATTAAATTGTAAAAGGATACCATATACGTTATGTCAGCAAAAATGAAATTAGTAACAAGAAGACATGTATATATTATGTTTGTGTTTTACGTGATAATACACGGAAATATTTGTACCTGGATAAATAGTATGCAATAATAAACTAATATTTCAAAGAGATTCGATGCTGTGCATTCTTAATTAATTTTTAATTATATTCTATTCTTTTATGAAGATAAAATTGTCTTTTTATAGAAATAAATAAATTGTTATTTAAAAAACGAAGGTATGCTCTATATTTATGATATATATACCACAAATGTGTAAGATTGTCGAAATGAATGAAAAAATCAATTTAAATTTTATGTGTGCGCATATGATGAGATTCTATGTAGTTAAATTTGGTTCAGTTCTCGTAGGGTGATGAGTGGGTGATTAGTATAATATTAGAAAATGTGTAAGCTGAGATCTAGGGTAGTGGGAATCGCGAGTGTATTTCGCTTAGGATTTCTGAGCAGATCGAGGCAGTTGCGTTCATAACAAGATTAAAAGATGGCGTTTTTGGGCGCTGAGGTGAGCGGAACAGTTCAGATTCTTCACAATATAAGAGATGTGTTCATTTAGAGTGTGTGCTATAGATAAGATTTGATGCCTGGTCAATTTTTCTGGGTGTAGAACTTTAATTTGGATGAAGAAGATTGTTCAGTGAGATTTTTTTCTGTGAATAAGATTCTAACAGTTTAATGCGGACGGTTTTGTTGGCCAGGTAAAGAAGTCGAATGGTAAGTTCTCTTATCTTATATTCTGCCGAAGAAGTGCATGTGAATTGCTGGGATGTGTGTTGGTGATAATGTGCTAGCTCGACTAAGGTGTGGGATGATGGGGGTTTGTGTTGGGTATGGGAGTGGACCAAAATTCGTTTATGGATGCTAATAAAAGCTGTATAATATCTATAATTACGGCTTTCTCGATTAAGTCATTAGTGAATCTAAGAGAAAATAATAAAATAAATTATGAAGGATTCGTGTGTCGTAATAGGTTTCGGTTTCGGGAGGGTAAGGTGTAGATGTTTTTATTTTGGGTGAAAGGTAGTGCTCGCGAGTGTGGAGGGAGATGTGATGGGCGTTCTTGCGTGCGGTTTCAATATATTTTGCGAGGTTTATGTTAAAGAGTTGGTGTGTGGTTGGAATGTGATGGGGTAGTGATCTGGTTGTCCTATGCTGAAGGAATGTGAGATTTTCTTTAGGAAGACGTATGTATTGCAGTTTTGGCGTGGAACTAAGTGATCGAAACCTAATGCTACACGGAAAAGAAAAGTGAATTCTTTCCTCCAAGAGCGAAATTTTAACAAACAAAGTTCGTTTCTCATTTGCTTTCTCGCTGTAAGGAAGTGTATTTGGAAGAAAAGTATATACTTTTTGTGATAAAGGTTTATTCTTTTCCAGGATGTAAAAACAATTTCATAAAGACTAACTCAAACAAAAAACATTGTTTTTCTTGTCTAATTGGATGTGTGCCCTCACATCTTTCTCAGGTATCCATGAGGTTTTTAGTGCGTTAAGCACGCTGTTTCGCTGTAGATAGCCGAACAATGTAGAAGGAGAGCGGATGGTTGTGATTAACAGGATTGTGAAGAAGGAAGAAGTTGCTGTAAGACACTTGTTGCATCATTAGCCTCACAAAAATCTACCCCTACTATATACAGTGGTATTATTTAAGATACCCTTATAAATATCAAGGTCATACACCTGATCTATTAGACCTGACCATCGCCAATGCAATTCATTGAACTGTGAGAATAACTCAATTAACCCTAAGTTTTGAGTTCATTCATAAATGGAGAAATTGCAAAAGTACGCGGCATTATTCTCGGGGTTGGTGGTGACACCGACAAGGAAGGTAACCACCAACCATCGAAATAACCTAAGACATTTTTGCCTAGCAAAAAGATATAAACAAACCCCTAAATGTTTGGAATACATTGTACAAACAAATACAAATCGTCCAGTGACTTATATGGAAATGATACGAGTCTGCTGTTGTTGATTATTGTTAATTGGAACATAGAAAGGTGGTAATTGGAATGATGTCAAGGACTTTTTAAGTCCTCCTCCTTTTGGCAAAGGAAAAACTCCATGGCCCCAGCAAAAAGTATGCACATACCCCAAAAGTGGAGGTTTTCCTTATTTTCTTGTGATATGATTTTGCGACGGAAAAGGGGGGACTATAAACATGTATGTTGTTTTCTTTTTTTTCTGGGGAATATAAAGTGGTTGGTGGTGTGCCCTTAGCCGAGATTAAAAAGCCGGCCGGGTAGGACAATCAACTAATGGTGGATGAAATTTGTGTGCCCTTGTCTAGCTTGGAACAAGTGGTTCAAGGTCGCCAGACGTCCTTGCACCTAGAAAACATGCGTGTTACTTTTCCACCCTTTTGTTGGGACGTCATCGTCGTAGGCACTCTGTCTGAAATGAGCCAGGAACCACCGAGCCACCACCAACGCCAACGACCCGAATTGCACCACCACCACATGCCATTACTGGCCGACAAAAACAATATTTTTCAAATATAACAAACCCTATGGATGACTCTGAGTATCACTGGCGCTAGCGGTGGTGGTTTGGAGCAAGTGCCACACAGCCTGGTTATAGAAATCCTACACCGGAGAAATAACACGCGCCACGGTGGATGATATCGGCGATGACGACACATTGAGAACTTGAGCTGGATGGTTGGCTCCTTATTCACATGTATGGATGGTGGATGAAGAGCTCAAGAGTTCCGAGACAGAGACTTAAGCATCAAAAACCCTGCTAAAGAACAACTAATGGTGGTGGGTTGTACTGACGTTGGCGCAGTAAATTAAACAAAAATAAACAAAATATTGAAAAACAAAAATATTGCAAAAAAAAACAAATGTGCAAAATGTAGGTGACGACTCAACTAGAAAACAAAAAAAAAATAACTTTTATTTGATTTTATTATATTTTCAATTATAATGGGTTATAGTTAGTAAAATCAGTGTCCAGTGACTTAATTGTATAGTTAATACATGAGTTAATGGGTCTTATGAAACATTTGGTGGTTTTAAAATCAGTTGACACAACAGCTGTTTTCCAAGGGAAGGTATACAAACAAATCAGTTTTATTTTAATTGAAAATTAAAAAAAAATTCTTAAAGGTTCCAAGGATGGTACACAGACAAAAATATGTTGATGTATTATTTGTAAGCAAAATTAAAACCATAAATTTAAGGAAAATTTCTTTAAACCTCCAAAATATTTTTACTAATCACAGTTTAATTGTCTTACAAAAGCTCTTTTTAAAACTGGAAAATGTGGATTTAGAGCGAATGTTAGAACCTATTTAATCAATTATTGTCTATTGATGTTTTAAAAATGTATCATAAAAGTATGTCCTTAAAAAAATACCGTTAAAGCCAAAATGACTGAATGAATAAGGCTAAATGTAAAATAAATCCTTAGCCTACACAAAAGCGCGATTAAACAGAAAGTTAATGTGGAAAATTCCATCTCCTGTTAAGGGGACGACAAAATACAAGTTAGAGTCGGAACTCATTCATATAAAACAGGTGTCAAAGACGTACCGCAATTTTTTTACAATGGAAATTAGAGTGTTTGATGTCATTAATATTTATAATGGAATTGAAAGGCTGATCCTCCATACACCCTCACAAAAAAAAAATCTAAAATATCATATAACATAGTATCAAGCATTCAACAGAATTGGTCCAAAACAAAAACATAAGTTATAGGGAAAATAAGCTAAGGTAAGTAAAAAATAAAATTTAATCTTAAGCTATCTTAAATAGTACACATATATTGTTTAGGCTATTTCCAAATTAATATATTTGGCATCTAAGCATATTATAATTACAAACATTCCCCATGTCAATGATGTTCTAAATATTAAAAAGCAATTCGAAAATGTTATGCTAGTTTATGAACATATAATGCTGCACTTAAAAATATTGTGTTTACAATTGAGTTCCAAACATATAATTCATTTCAACAAAAAAAAACAGTCTTTTTTCGTCCGTGTAGCAACAGTAAAAATTGGTTGCTGAATGTTAAACGTGATCGTACAACATTGAAGATGAACCACGTAGTGGACGTCCAAAAACAACAGCAACAACAGAAATTGTACCAAATTGCATGATATGAGATTAAATTATCGACGAATAAAATGCGTGAAATTGCTATATCATGGAATCTCAATGATTGGAGTCCCATTTAATTTTGCATGAAGAAACTACAGATGAAAAAGCTTTTCTGCAAGATGGGTGCCGCATTTGTTACATCGATCAAAACGCATAAGAATGACCATTTCTCAAGCTTTGTTGATGTTTAAGCGAAATAAAATGATTTTAAGCGTCGTTTCATAACTGTTGATGACCATGGATCACCACTATACTCGAGTGACAAAAGACAAATCAAAATGGACTGGAAGCTGGAGGAATGCCCAAAGAAGGCAAAAAAACAATTCAATCGACTATCTGCAAAAGGGTAAACAATAAATTCAGAGTACTATTGCAATCTTTTGGATCAATTAAATGTACAAATTCTAGAAAAACGTCCTGCTTACAACACAAAAAAATAATTTTTCAATCAAACAACGCACCAGCGCACAAGATTGTTTTAACAATGGCTAAAATCAACGAATTAAAGTACGAGTTGCTTGACCACCCACTTTATTCTCCTAATTTAGCTCCCAGTGATTTTTGGTTGTTCCCAAATCTAAAAAAATCCTTTCTGGCAAGCGTTTTATAAAGATGCAATTACAGTTGTAAACTACAATTTTGAAGACCTTGAGGAAAACTATTTTAATCAAGGTATAGAATTGCTAGTAAAGAGTATTGAAGTTTCAGGAGATTATAATGCAAAATAAAACTATTTTTGAAACACTAACTCTTTCATTGATAGGCTAAGAAGTTTCCGAACCGCCCTCGTAATCAGGTGATTTTGAATTTGTAAGCTGAAATGTAAGTAATAAATTAATTATTTTCCAAAATCGAGGTCTTTAAAAATCTATTTGTTTTTGGATATCAAGTGAGGACAAACGAAATGACACCCTAATTTAAAGTATCAATCGCGTGATCCTTTCATAGATAATTACCCATAGGGCCTTAGATACCAAAAAACAGGTGAAAGTCAAATGCCCCAAGTTCATAAAGTAAAACAAGTAAGGAAAATCTAAAGACGGGCGTGGCCGACTATATTATACCCTGCAGCACTTGTAGATCCACTTTTTCGATACCATATAAAATCCGTCAAATGTGGTGGGTGCTATATATAAACTTTATGTTCCCATATACATATATTTAAATCTGACTCGATTTGGACAAAATTTTTTAGACTTATGTATAATAAAATAAGTCGTCTACATTCAGAGAAGGAATATGATCACCCCAAACATGTTTCAAGAGCAAAATGTGGAACCGTCCAAACATGGATCATGTTTTTCGCAACCATGTTATTCTCTCGAAAATTATGTATCTGATTTCGGGAAACATGTATATATTTGCCTGTGAACAATATTTTGCGACAAAAACGTCCATTTTCACCGTCAAAAATAACATTTTGCTCTTGAACATGTTTGGGGTGATCGTATCCTTCTCTTGTGTGTAATGCCTGGATGAAACAAAGTTAGTAAAAAAATATGGAAAACATTTAATCTGAAAGCAATTTGCCAAAAAGTTATTTATATTTTCGGTCGATAGATATGTATTAAGACGTAGGGAAAATTGCAGTCATTTTTAATGTTTCGACTTACAGTGTCGTTTTTTACAAAAACGGATTCAACTTTGGACCTCTGTTGTCAATAGAAAATCGGGGAAAGATATATGAGCTATTATATAAATCTGACCCGATTTCTCAACCAAATTTGGCGCAGATAGCTGTGCAAAATTTAAGTAAATTAGGGAAAAACTTTGTCTTCTGGGCATTAAGTGCATATCGGGTGAAAGATATATATAGGTGCTATATCTAAATTTGAACTGATTTCAACCAAATTTGGCATGCATAGCTACAATATTAATTCTTCTCCTGTGCAAAATTTAAAGCAAATTAGGCAAAAATTCTGGCTTCTGGGCATAGGATTCATATCGGCGGAAAGATATATAATGGAGCTAATCTTAATCTAAACCGATTTCAACCAAATTTGGCATGCATAGCTACAATATTAATTCTACTCCCTGTACAAAATTTAAAGCAAATTAGGGCAAAACTCTCGCTTCTGGGGCCTTATAAAAACTTTAAACCAAAGATGATTTAGCAAAATATATGAACATTTTTTATCTTAAGACACAATATTCAGTTCTTTAAGGGACGATTCTTTTAAATCAAAAATGTGTTCGTTTAGTTTTTTGTATAGCAATAGTTAGGTAGGTTAGGGTGACAGCCCTTATGTATCAGGCTGACTTAGACTATTCAGCCCATTGTGAATACCGACATGGGAACTTCTCTCTTATCACTGAGTGCTGCCCGATTCCATGTTAGGCCTCAATGACAAGGGTCTCCTTTTTTATAGCAGAGTTCATCAGGGCGTTCCAATTGCAGTGAAAACACTGTAGTAGAAGCTTTGAATACCCTTTAGAAAATGTCACCAGCATATCTGGAGGCGGTAATCCACCGCTGAAAAACTTTTTGGTGTCGGTTTGAAGCGGGAATCGACCCACCGACCTTGTTATGCAAGGCGGGCATTGCTAACCATTGCCACCACGGTGAAGTCCCTTTTATAGCCAAAGCTTCATAAACCTGTTTAAATTACCATTCATAATTTTAAGAGAATTTGCCCCAAAAAATTAGGTTGCACAATCTAATAATCACCTAACAAATTTTTTCAGTGTACATTTGACTCTTTTTTAAGTTTTCAATAAGTTTAATTAATATACTAATGTTATATACAAAAGCATATTTAGATTACTTCAAAAAACTTTAACCTAATAGTATGAATTTCCTATATTTCTTCTCAATGCATAAACAAATCTCTTAATCAAACGTGATGAAGACCAAAAACTTTAATTTTAATCAATCATTCCCTCAGCAATCATGAAATTATCAATCTATGGATTTTGGAACAAATGTGGACAAATTGTATGAAGAATAAGGTAAAAACAATAACAAAAACAGCCGAAGTATTTGTAAAGAATGTAAAGAAGATTCGAAAAATATATTTAATAGCTAAAACAACTCAACACCTGCCAGAAATTATTGTATGTGGCACATTTTTCATCTGTCTCACAGAACACATACTCCTAGACCAAACTGCTCCCAACAGCTGAATGAAGAAATGAAAAACTATGGAATTTGTAAAGGAGAAACAAAAAAAAAGAACACATTGAAGCTGCAGTTTTTCTACCATCTATTCATCTAGTCATAGAGAAAAAGAGATGTAGTTTGAAAAGGTTCTTCTACATGTTCTTAATTTAATTGTGTATAGGGTCTGCATCAACAGCAGGACCTTGTGAATAAATAGGCCTCTCTTTCTCTATGTCACACACATATCAAAGCAAATGTGGCAAGCTGTTGGCAAATGAAAATACTATAAAAACTGGAAATATAAGAGCCAAAGAAAAAAGAATATGAGGTAAAAGAAAAATGCCATAAACTAAAATGGCATAGAGAAATGAGTGCACCGGGCCGTCACAAAAAGGAATTTAATATGAATACACCACAAGGCACAAGGCTCGTATACTTATATGTACACACACTCACTCACATAGACACGAACCTATTGAAAGTAATAATGTCAGCGACCTAAAAATGTTCGTACATGAAGAGACAGACTGAAAGACAGACAGACGTAGATGAAAGGAGACCAAATTGAAACCATAAGGCAGAGGAACTGAGCCGGTGGCCAAGGCGTTGTCCTCGGGCTATACTACACACATCACTATCGACCAAATAACCAATATAAAACGCAGTCAGGCAAATATCAAAACATCTCATTACCAGAGAGTGTCGTGTGTGAAAGAGGAGACAGATGAATATAATTATCTTCACGCGAAATATCCTGCTGAAGGAAATGATCGACACACGAAAAATGGCCAGATGTTTAAGTCATATTTCAAGTACTCGATGCGCAGTCACTGGTCCTTGGCTTATGTTTTTTTGTTTGGTTCTATGAATGACCAGGGCTTTGAATAATGAGTAATGTAGACAGGAATTATAAATGAAAACCAACACAACAACTTGATCTGTTCAATGGATACACAATTACCAAAAAAAAAAAGTGATCTGAGTAAATAAAGAATACTGCGACCATAATTGTGTACTTGTATGAATGAGTCAACGTCAGGCACAGACAATGTCATTGGGTTTAGCCCCAGACACTTTAGTTTTATATCGCTCTAAGGTATCCGAAACAATGAATTTCCTTTAGAAAAAACAGTTAACAAAAACTTTCGATAGCACGTTTATATTTATTTAATTTCAAAAAATTAATTGATATTACACTGAAAAAATCTTGTCGTGAAGCAAAGATTTCTTGTCCTTTAAATACGAAATCGTTTTTTAGCATAGAAGACGCATTTCTCGGACATAAAGTTTTTTTCGTTGTCCAAAAGTCGATCAAAAAAATTCTTCGAAATTAATGAAATTGACTTTGAATTTGTTATCTGTTTGCATCTTGACTACAAAGCAAAAAAGCGTTCAAAAATATGTGATGTCTTTTAACGCTTTATTTTAAAAATTAAAAATTTAATTGTTCGTTAACTTGTTTTTAAAAGGAAAAAACGAATAAATTCACATTTGTTTCCTGCTCTCGAAAGGCAGTGAACCCACCAGGAAGGAAAATTTTGGTTAATTTTAGAAAATTTTAACTAAACTGTATTACAAACACAGATGTCTCGCGGATTTCACAAAAACTAGTAAATATTTTTCGACGAATTTAAGAAAATTTATTTGACATGATTGGAGTTAAAATTTGCAAAAATATCTTTAGTACAATACGAAGTTCATGATGGACATAGTATTGGTAAAATTTACAAATTTTAAGAAATACTGAACTGTTTTGTGGGAGACATGAATTTAACAAATCTTTATGCTCCATTTGTGCATAATTTCCCCCCCCTTTTCAGTTAATTTAGCCAACGTACGCAAAAAAATGTTTACAGTAACAGAAATTTTCTCAAAACAAAATGAACTAAAATATAATTAAAAATTTCACGAAAATTTTTCCAATTAAAGTCTTAATTGAATTGAATTTAAAAATACTCAATTAAAAATGTAATTAACTGAAACAAAAATCAATCACAAAAAATTAATAGCATCAATTAATTTTTTAATTGTCTATCATTTCTGTGATTGAAGATATTTCAATTAAAAATTAATTGCATCAATTAATTTCGTGATTGAAGGCAAAAAAATATTTTTTTGTGTGTAGGGTTCACTTTTCAAATACGGTCAATACTCAAATTTAAAAGAGAAATGGGTCTTGAATGTATCCATACTAGAATTTTCCGCTTCATTGGTTCGGAATCAATAGGAAAACCATTAGTGTAAAGACAAAATCGTTGGAGCCGGGCAACCTTTTTTCAGTGCAGTCAAAATATTGCAAAATATAAGAAAATTATTAGTTTTTATTTTTCCATAACTCCAAATATGTACTGGCTTTGCCACTCGATCCAAAAATAATCTACCAAAATTTGAAGAATATCTTAACAAAAATCTACAAAATAAAACAAATCTTATTTTTCGATTTCTATGGAACATTGTCAAAACTTTTTCTATAAAAAAATTTGTCAACATTTTATTCCTAGAGAAAATTTTGCGAAAATTTTATTCCTACAGAAAAATTTGTCAACATTTTATTCCTTGAGAAAATTTTGTCGAAATTGTAATCCTAGAGAAAATTTTGTCAAAAGTTTATTCCTAGAGAAAATTTTGTCAAAATTTTATTCCTAGAAAAAATGTCATAATTTTATCCTATAGAAAATGTTGTCCATACTTTATTTCTATAGAAAAATTTGTTAATTTTTTTTCTATAGAGAAATTTGCCAACATTTTATTCCTAAGAAAATTTTGTTAAAATCTTATTCCTAGAATAAATTCAAATTTATTTCCTGGTATCAAGTACGCGAATCTCAAATTTTAAAAGTACCCATACTTGAATTCTCCGCTTCATTGGCTCGGAATCAGTACCAAAATCATTAATGACAAAATTAAAGACAACATTTTTGGAACCGGGCAAACTTTTTTCGGTGTAGTCAAAAATATAAGATTGCCACTCGATCCAAAAATAATCTACAAAAATTTGAAAAAAAAAATTACCAAATAAAAAGTCTTATTTTGCAGTTTTTGAAATCTATAGAAAAATTTTT
>PGFW01045746.1:0-23925 GCA_003123925.1 Haematobia irritans | reverse complement strand
CGCGTTTTATTAATACTGTAGAATAGAGTCGATAAAGGGACTTTTTGATGGGGAACTTTCCGTGTAGACGTGGACATGCTCTATGATGAGAGCGAGGACGTAATATCGCTTGATCAGCATCGATTTTTTGGAAACCTATTTAATAATTTTATTTAATGTAAAAAATAAATATTTAATTTCAGAGTAAATAAAAAAAAATAAAAATTTGGACAACTTTTTATATTTGCCCTCAGCGTACAATTTAATAGAGAATTGGTAAGTTTTATATTAAAACTTTGGCTTTCTATGAACTAGAATATGTATTTTATTATATCTTTCACATCGATAATAAATCAGTTTTAAGAGTTTATATAGAATACTTCATTATTTCTCTAATTGTTTCAGGTACAAATTTTATAAGATACGTTTTCCAAAGAAAAGTTGAATTCCTTACACCATTTGATAAAATGCCCCCAAATAGGGTTACAGGCTAAAATGAAGAATTAAAAAATTATATTTCATTACATGGTGTTAATTTTAACAATTTTCTAACGAGATAAAAAGGGGGACATTAATGTCTTTTCTAACAGCTAAAAATCATTGTTGGGGCACAGTTTAAAAAAAAATTATTTGATTGTATTAGACATGAGCGTAGTTGGCCTTTAAGTTTGAGGGGTGTCAGTTACATTTAGGCCACTTTTGTGGGTCGATTTTCGGGCATTTGTAGGAAGTGTTAAAAAGTAAAAGTAGGTATAACATAATAACCAAAAGCCAGGAGAACCCTTTCTCCAAAATGCCAGAGGTGTAGGTCATCTAGTTAACGAGATAAAAAGCGAGTTATTAATATATTTTCTAACTGCTAAAACTCATTGCTGGGGCATAGTTTTTAGAAATTTTATTTGATTCGATTAGCTTTAAGGGCATAGAAGGCTATTCTGGAGATTCCATGAGCGTAGCTGGGTTTGAAGTCGGAGGGGAGTTAATTATATACGGGTGCGTTTTCTTCCAAATTTTAATAAAGCACACTATGAGATAGAATTCTACACCTGTAGATAGTTCGTTTGACGGGCAGCAATTGTCTTAATTATGTATAGTTTGCGGAATAAAAATTTTAACAAATTATAGTAAAATCCATGGGAGCCACCGTGGTGCAATGGTTAGCATGCCCGCCTTGCATACTCAAGGTCGTGGGTTCGACAATAATACGAGTATATCTTTTCAAGTACTCATTATTTTGTAAATCTTTTGTTACGTGTATAGACACCTTTTTGAGTGATCAAACCCGATTACATTTGGTTTATTATGGCGGGAAAATATGAGAAAAAAAGACAATACACCAAATTCCAAGGACAGCTGTATTCATTCTTCACGTTAATAATTTCATTCAATTCAGCCCAGTGTTGCCATTTGCCTTAAAATGCTTTCTAAAAAGGTTTGCGTAAAGATGCTTCCAAATAAATGGGTAATAAGCGTTATGCACATTGTACTGTATACTTTTACTTATAAAATTATATCGCGATCAACATTTTCGCTTTGTATATTATGAACGGTACTTAGATTGAAAAATCAATGCTGACACGGTTTAATATGCAAACACAATTGTAGCGACTGTCTTATATTTTACATACGTCACGTATGGAATATATAAAAACACACGGCATATGTAAATTGACATTTGATTTACATATTGTGCATGATTTTTGCCAATAATTATCATAAAATAAATTAGATTTGGCTGGAAATGGGCAAAAATTAAGCTTTGCCAGCTTTTAAAGGAAGTTATTTATTGATTGGCGGTTACATTACAGTCATGCAAATACAATCAGTTGAATAGCTCGTTGTTATGATTGTTAAGTCCTAAGATGGCCTAGTGGATAATGGTAAGACTATACGTACTAGTGTTCGCTGTTAAAACTAGGGCTGTCATTCAGGATCGAGTTTTATAAATCCCGGGATTCGGGATTCCAAAATATAGAATCCCGGGATTTTTTCGGGATGCTTTAAATATTTTATACAATAACAATCTTGAAAAGGCGGGGAATTAAATAAAATATTTTATCAATGAGGTGGAAAACAAATAAAACGCAATTAACTTTTGGGTTTTAAAATAATAAATTAAAATTTAATTTATTGGCGGGGGTATTTGTACCTTCGGGTATTTGTGAGAGTGAGTGAGTGAGAGCAACTTTCATTCAATTATATGCCATTTTCAATCTTTCCATACTTCATTATAAAATGCAGGGGTGTATTTTACAATTCATAAAGCTTAAATCTAACAGGGTGTCAACATGAACATCCCGACCCCTTGCAGGAATGCACATAGGGTCAAGCAGGAGCTAGGGGACAAAGCATGATTTCATTTAACAATTCAGAAGATATACAAATAAAACCATAAACATCGATTTAATATTGGAGGTGCTGGTCGGATTGTGACCACGGGTGCATCGTCCACTGTCATTTCGTTACGAATCTCTGGAGTTTGCGATGTCCTATGGGATCCATTATTGCGGCGACGTCTACTTCTGCCTCATGGCGTCCGTTGGTGAGACGACAGGATGACCAGACATGTCGTGAAACTTAACCGAAATAATAAAATGGGACAGCCACACATACAAAGAAAAGAAGTTGATTATTAAATTTTAGTTTCATCATACAGTACAAGATTTACAACTTACATTACAATTCCAAGTGATCCATATGATTTTATTGACGGTCATAGATATGTGAGATCTAAAATCTAGTCTCCGATCCAACATTATTCCGAGATCCTTTAAGGATTCAACATTTTCAAGCATGTCGTTATTAATATAGTAATTGGTATCATGTGTTAAATTATAAAAAAGAGATGGTTGCATTGCATTTTTAATGCTTCAGTTCATCATATTTAGAGAACACCAGGTTGTAACATGCCTATTTAGATCAGATTGAAGCAATGCTTTTATTTATTTTATTTATTTATTTGTAAAGTCTAACACCTTAAGAAATTAAATTCTTCTAATGTTGGTGTCAGTGGTTCAACACAATTTTGCTTGTAGTATATAATATTGTTTGACATTTATAAATTATGTACTATAATAGGTAAAAGAAAAAAAATTATTTAAATTTGTATAATATGTTGTTTTTTAGTTTCATATGGAAAAGTTTAAACTTAATGTAATTTTATAAAGGTTTTTAATATAGATTATTAACCATAGTTTTTAAATGATTGCAAAGTTGCCTTTTAAAATGCAGGATATTGCTTATTAACTGTAAGTCTGGTGGGAGTTTGTTCCAAAGACGAATTGTTGGTATAAAAAAGAATTTTTCTGACTTAGAGCTTTTAAACCGTTTCTGTATAATTATTTTTACCTCGGTTTGAGCGAGCGAACGTTATCCTTTCGAATAAATATTTAGGTTCTTTGTTATAAACTATTTTATGCATGAAAACCAAGCTCTTATAATTTAAGTAATTTCGAAAACTCATATTGAAAATTTGATAAGAACAGTTTGATATTCTGTCTCTTCGTTTTAAATTGAAAATATATCTTGCAATATTATTAAATGTAATTTTGAGACGTTGCAAGTCGATAATATCGCAATTATGGAAAGTTTCTGATCCATATAAGAGTGTAGGTATAAGGTATGTCTTAGCTAGCAACATTCGTATATCAAGAGGTGTTGATTGTTGTACTGCCCATAGATTTCGCAGCATGCGTGAACTTTGCGGAGACTTTAGCTATAATGGTTAACCAAGCTTAATTTTTCATTGAAAACAAATTCCAAGCGATTCATAGTAGATGAGGTATATCGATCAATGTGTTATCAATATATAAACCCTGAATGTTATCATCCACATCTGATTTTCTTATATAAATGCACTTCGATTTACGCGGATTTATACATAGCTTATTTACTTCAGCCCAGTTGTTAATCTTGACTAAATCACTATTTATTTTCCTAACACACTCATTAATTTCACTAACATGAGAAGAGCGATACAGTTGCACATCATCTGCGTAAATGTGCATCTTGGAGTTATCTAGAATATCCGGGAGATGTATTTATATTAAAAGACAAAAACAAAAGCGGTCCCAAATCGACCTTGCAGGAACTCCTCTTCAACACAAGGTTTCTGATACTTTACATTGTGAATGTACCCTCTCGCGACCGGTTATTCATACGGAAGTAATAACCTCAAGCAGAGCTTGAGAAATTAAAAAATCCCGTCAAGATTTTGTTAGTTAATATCCGATGATCAAACAGTATTCAAAAGCTTGTTACTGTGGTCAAAGTAAAATGAGGAAAGGAACTGCCTCCCGTTCGTCCATATTAGCTCTCAGGTCGGAACCGTGACATCGTATAAGGCGGTCACAACATAGCTTCTATTTTTCATAAATCCCGACTGTCTATCAAATATCAGTCCATTATCTTCAATATATTTAGTCATTTGTTGATACATGAGCCTCTCAAGCACCTTTGATAAGTAAGGTAATATCGCGATCGGCCTAAAATCGTTGTCAGTCTTAGGTACAGGTAAAATCTTTGCCTTTTTCCATGCACTAGGAAAAACAGATTTCATTAAGGCTGTATTGTATAAGTATGTAACGTAAGGTAGTAATACTGGTAACACTATCTTAAACAATTTCGGATTAATTCCATCATCTCCCTCGGAATTGGATTTTATAGATAAAACAGCGGACAATACTTCTTCTTCACTTACACACCGGAATGACAAGTCATTTTCCTTTTTTCCCCCCCCCCCCCCCCCCCCCCCCCTTACACAGCAATATCTCGATAAACGTTTCCGAAGAGTTACTTACTGACAATCTCCACCTAAAACTTCATATTTAAGGAGTCAGATCGATATCATCTTTATGCTATTATCCTTCAAACAATTCCAATTTATTCGTATTTCCTTCACTTGCGTCTACAATTAATCGCCTTCGAAAATTTCTCCTTATAGAAACGAGATTTTGCTATTCTAATTTCCTTGGCAACTACACAACGCCAAAACCTAAAAGATTCGTATAATTGTGGAATTTTATATCGTCTCCATCGACTATAGTATGCATCCCGTGTTTCGCTTTGTTCCTTGATGTGATTGCTGAACCAAGGTTTCTTCTTGTTTGTACAATTTTAGTTGTTCAAAGGTTGCACACATATTCGAAAATTTCCATTTAATTTGCTCAAAAGAATTCCACGCTGATCATCTACTTTCCGGAGTAGTCGCTATATGTATCCCAAGATACGTTAACAAATAAAAAAAAAAAGTAAAAAATATTAAATAACTTAAAGAACGTCATTAATCTATATTCTGAAAATCGCCGAAAAGAAATCGGTCTGTGGTTGGTATAGTAAATCGCAGTCATATATAATGTAAAGCAAATCATGTCTGGAGAACATTGGTGCTGACAACTGATCATATAACTTGATTTTCGACATTTGATTAACAAAAATTACATCCAGCAGACTATTTGAGGAATTATTATTAATGTGTTGGGACATGAGTGTTTGTGGGAAACAAACCTAGCACTTGAAATGCTTCAGATAATGTGTTATCATTAAATAGGTTGCAATTAAAATCGCCAGAAATTATAATATCACTGAATGGTACAGATATGTAATTTACAACAGATACCACTTCGGTAATAGGAATACGATTATTTGGACGATACACATTGCCAATGAGAACCTTATGTTCCGCCTCATATACATCTCTAAAAATATATATTCCATGGCATCACCTACTTGCTGATTTCTTTATCACACGACATTTTAAACCATTTCTAACATATATGCATGAGCCACCCGCAAATGTTTCTCTATCAGCACGAAATAATTTATACCCAGGAAGATTGTATATGCCATCCTGTAAATTAGAATGAAACCATGTTTCTGAAACACAAATTAAATCAACAGCCAGACGATATAAAAATATATTTAAATTCATCGAACTTATTATTTAGGCTTTGTGCATTTATATGAATCATTTTTAAACCAGATTTCTGTCTCCCAATAATGCGAATCATATTAAACATTTCGTCTTTGGCATTTCTATTTACATTAACTAGCATTAATCAAGGTTAATATAACAATGAAATCCTGCTGCATACAAGTGAAGATGAAATTATTTTGATAACAAAAAGTTTTATAAAAAACAGAAAGTGTATCAAGTTTAGTTAAACAAATAAAACATATTTTTAAAACTAAAAAATAATTAGATATGTAGATATTTATAGTTAAAAAGATAATAATTTTTCTCTGTGTGGCATTTAATATGATTGGTAACGCAATAGCTGCGGTGTTATGTTTAATGATTGGTGTTGGCAATATCCATTTCTGGCTGGAGAGAGAATGACAAGTCAGTAGATATACGAAAGAGATTGTTGAGATCATCAGCTGACTCAATACGAATAGCAGAAACATATTCTGATTGTTTAATGTAAACAACTCCACTGCTACTAAATGTTTTTTCTTTTTAAGCTTTAACGCTGTTTGCAACAATTTATAAGTGGAGCTGGTTAGGTCTTCGTTGATGTAACATGGTGTGTCGGCATCAAAACCAAACAAACGAAGTGAAAGATTTGATTTGTTTGCTCTCCTCATAGTGATGCTTCGTCATCACTATGAGCACAATATTTTAGTATGTTACTGGGGATACCATCAGACCCCGGACGAAAAGAACATTAGGAGATATAAAAGGAGTGGAGAGTGTAGAATGTTCCATTATCTTATATGGGTACACATATCAGATTGCTTGAAATTCTTATAGGAGTATGTTGTTGCACAGAACTTGGAAAACATATTACATATAGATACATTATCATCCGCCTCAACAGTACCATAGTGAAGATTTCTTGGATAAACATTCGATTGACGTTTGGAATTAACAAATTTGTAAAATGATTTTGGGTTAGGTTAGGTTAGGTGGCAGCCCGAATTATCAGGCTCACTTAGACTATTCAGTCCATTGTGATACCACATTGGTGAACTTCTCTCTTATCACTGAGTGCTGCCCATTTCCATGTTAAGCTCAATGACAAGCGACCTCCTTTTAACTAGCGAATCCGAACGGCGTTCCACATTTTGCAGTGGAAACCACCTTTAGAGAAAGCTTTGAAACCCTCAGAAATGTTCACCAGCATCTACTGGAGGTGCGATATCCACCGTGAAAAAACTTTTTGGTGTTCAGGTCGAAGCAGGAATCGAACCCGCGACCTTGTGTATGCAAGCGGAATGCTAACCATTGCACACCGGTGGCTTGTGGGGCGTGGGAGTTTATGTTTCCAATTCATTTTTGATTTTTGATAGATAATTATTGTATGATTGTCTACTTCCACAATGACCGTATTCCGAACGGAGCGATTGAGTAATTTTGCTAATTAGTAGCTGAGCCAGATTTTTTATACTTATTGCTAAAGTTGGTATTCTTCCTGTTTTTTATAGTTTACTTAATTGTATTGTTGTTCAGGGTAATTAATAAACTGGGTGGAACAGCTAAAGGGATTTATTTCGGTATTGTTAGTCGGAGTGGTAATATTCTGACTTTCCGTATAGTATTAGAATCAAGGTGTCTGCTTCGTAGTTTCGATGGAGTTTTTATAAGTTTTTAGAATTTCTTCCTTATTCTAGAATTGTTCATTTGCGTATTTGTAAGCCAAATCCAGGTTAGATGAAATTATCCAGAATGTTCTTAAGATTCTTTTAAAAGCAATTCGCAGTATATCAAATTCATTTGCAATTGTCATCAAGTCTAGCTCTACATTCTAAAAAATTAAAATTCCCCAACAATCAGTTTGCATAATTTCACAGCAGCCACCGAAGGCCTTATCTTCACGTAAAGTTATTCTATGCTACGTGCTGCCAATTGCGCACTCTTTGAATGAATTTTTTGTTGAACAAATCCAGCAAGAAATCATTTGTTCATCTATTTTTAGTTATCGACACGATGATATTCGCACGTCATCTCAAATAAGTTTATTTGATATATTCAAGATAGGATATGCGATTCCACAGATAATTTGAAGATTTTACTATATTATATTAAATTTCAAACTTATCTGTGGAATCCAATATCTATCTTTGATATATCAAAATAAACTTTTTGAAGATGACGCTGCGGAAATATCATCGTTCGTATAACTAAATTTAGATGAACAAATGATTTCTTGCTGGATTTGTTCAACAAAATTCCATTCAAAGAGTGCGCAATTGGCAGCACGTAGCATAGATAACTTACGTGAAGATAAGGGCCTTCGGTGGTGCTGTGAAAAGTGCAAACTGATTGTTGGGGAATTTTTAATTTTTTTAGAACTGTAGAGCTAGACTTGATGACATTGCAAATGAATTTGATATACTGCCGAATTGCTTTAAAAGATTTAAGAACATTCTGGATAATTCATCTAACTTGGATTTGGCTTTACAATAACCAAATGAAAATTCTAGAAAAAGGAAGAAATCTAAAACTTATAAAACTCCATCGAAACACGAAGCAGACACCATTGGATTCTAATACTATAACGGAGTCAGATATTACCACTCGGACTAACAATACCGAAATAAATCCTTTAGCTGTTCCACCCATTATTATTACCCTGGAACAACAATAAATTAAGTAACTTAAAAAACAGGAAGAATAACTTTACAATAAGCATAAAGAATTGGCTCAGCTACTATTACGCAAATTACTCAATCGCTTTCGTTCGGAATTGACGGCTTGTGGAATAGCAATCATACAAGTAATTATCTATCAACAAAATCAAAATGAATTGAAAAAACATAACAGAAAGCCACGCGTGGCTGCAATTGGTTCAGCATGTCCGCTTGCAAGTACACAAGGTCGGGGTTTCGATTCCTGTTCGACCGGAACACCAAAAAGTTTTTCCACGGTGGATTATCCCACCTCAGTAATGCTGGTGCATTTCTGAGAGGTTTCAAAGCTTCTCTAAGTGGTTTCACTGCAATGTGGAACGCCGTTCGGATTCGGCTATTAAAAGGAGGTCCGCTTGTCATTGAGCTTAACATGAAATGGGCAGCACTCAGTGATAAGAGAGAGTCACCAATGTGGTATCACAATGGGACTGAATAGTCTAAGTGAGCCTGATAATTGCGGGTGCCACCTAACCTTAACCTAACCCAAAATCATTTACAAATTTGTTAATCTCCAAACTGTCAATCGAATGTTTATCCAAGGAAATCTTCACTATGGTACTTTTGAGCCGGCATGATAAATGTATCGATATGTAATATCGTTTTTCCAAGTTCTGTGCAAACAAAACTACTCCTATAAGAATTTCAGCAATCGTGATTGTGTACCCATCATCAAGATAATTGGAACTTCTACACTCTCCACTCCCTTTTATATCTCTAATGTTTCTTTTCGTCCGGGCGTCTGATTGGTACCCCAGTAAACATAACTAAACATATTGTGCTCATAGTCGATGACGAAGCATCACTAATGAGGAGAGCAAACAAATCAAATCTTTCACTTCGGTTTGTTTGGTTTTGATGCCGGACACACGCATGTACGATCAACGAAAACCTAAACCAGCTCCAACTATAATTGTTGCAAACAGCGTTAAAGTCTCTTAAAAAGAAAAAACATTTAGTAGCCAGTTGGAGTTCGTTACATTAAACAATCAGAATATGTTTCTGCTATTCGTATGATGTCAAGCTGATGATCTCAACAATCTCGTTCGTATATCTACTGACTTCATTCTCTTCTCAAGCCAGAAAATGGATGATTGCCAACACAATCCATTAAACATTAACACCGCAGCTATGCGTTATCCATCTATATTAAATGCCACACAGAGAAAAATTATTATCTTTAATATAAATAATCTACATATCTAATTATTTTTTAGTTTTAAAATATGTTTTATTTGTTTAACTAAACTTGATACACTTTCTGTTTTTTATAAAACTTTTTGTTATCAAAATAATTTCATCTTCACTTGTATGCAGCAGGATTTCATTGTTATATTAACCTTGATTAATGCTAGTTAATGTAAATAGAAATGCCAAAGACGAAATGTTTAATATGATTCGCATTATTGGAGACAGAATCTTGGATTAAAAATATCATATAAATGCACAAAGCTAAATAATAAGTTCGATGAATTTAAATATATTTTTATATCGTCTGCGTGTTGATTTAATTTGTGTTCAGAAACATGGTTTCATTCTGATATTACAGGATAGCATATACCAATCCTTCCTGGCTATAATTATTTCGTGCTGATAGAGAAAACATTTGCGGGTGGCTCATGCATTATATGTTAGAAATGGTTTAAAATGTCGGTGATAAAGAAATCAGCAGTGGTGATCCATGGAATAATATTAAGAGATGTATAATGGCAGCGGGAAACATAAGGTTCTCATTGCAATGTGTATCGTCCAAAAATCGTATTCCTATTACCGAAGTGGTATCTGTTGTAAATTACATCTATCTGCTACATTCAGTGATATTATAATTTCTGGCGATTTTAATTGCAACCTATTTAATGATAACACTTATCTGAAAGCATTTTCCAAAGTGCTAGGTTTGTTTCAGCAAACACTTCATTGTGCCCAACACTATTATAATAATTTCCTCAATAGTCTTGCTGGATGGCTAATTTTTGTTAATCAAATGTCGAAAAATCAAGTTTATATGATCAGTTCGTCAGCACCAATGTTCTCCAGACATTGATTGCTTTACATTATATATGACTTCCGATTTTACATAAACCACCAGACGATTTCTTTCGCGAATTTCAGGAATATAGATTATGACGTTCTTAAGGATTTTATTTGTAACGTATCTTGGGATACATTATACGATACTCCGGAAGTAGATGATCAGGTGGAATTTTTTGAGACGAAATTAAATGAAATTTTCGATATGTGTGCACCTTTGAAAACTAAAATTGTTACAAACAATGAGAAACCTTGGTTCAGCAATCACATAAGGAACATAATGCGAAAACGGGATGCATACTATAGTCGATGGAGACGATATAAAATTCCACAATTATACGAATCTTTTAGGTTTTGGCGTTGTGTAGTTGCCAAGGAAATTAGAATAGCAAAATCTCGTTTCTATAAGGAGAAATTTTCGAAGGCGATTAATTGTGGACAAGTGGAAGGAAATACGAAAAATATGGAATGGTTTGAAGGTAATTAGCAAAAGATGATATCCATCTGGACGCCTTAAATATGAAGTTTTTAAGGTGGAGATGTAATAAGTAAACTCTCGAAACGTTTATCGAGATTATTGCTGTGCTAATGGAAGGAAAATGCTTTTATTCCGGTGTGTAAGTTCGAAGACAGAAGTATTGTCGCTCGTTTTATCTATAAAAATCCAATCCCGAGGGGATGATGGAATTAATCCAGAAATTGTTTAAGATAGTGTTACTCAGTAACTACCTTACGGCTTACATTACTTTATACAATACAAGCCTTAATTGAAATTCTGATTTTTCCAGTGCATGGAAAAGGCAAAGATTTTACCTGTAACCTAAGACTGACAACGAGTTTTAGGCGGATCGCGCATTTACGTTATTATCAAAGGTGCTATTGAGAGGCTCATGTATCAACAAAATGACTAAATATATGAAGATAATGGACTGATATTTGATAGACAGTCGGGATTTATGAAAAATAGAAGTTGTGTGACCGCTCTTATTAGTGTCACGGTCGACCTGAGAGCTAATATGGACGAACGGGAGCATTCCTTCCTCATTTTACTTGACCACAGTAAAGCTTTTGATACTGTTGATCATTCGATATTACTAACAAAACTTGACGGATTTTTAATTTCTCAAGCTCTGCTTGTAGGTTATTATCTTCGTATGTAGATAACCGGTCGCAGAGGGTACATTCACATGGTAAAGTATCAGAAACCTTGTGTTTGAAAAGAGGAGTTCCTCAAGGTTCGATTTTGGGACCGCTTTTGTTTTTGTCTTTATATAAATAATTCCCGGATATTTTCTAGATAAACTCCAAGATGGCACATTTACGCCAGATGATGTATGCAACTGTATCGCTCTTTTCATGTTAGTAAATTAATGAGTGTGTTTAGGAAAATAAATAGTGATTTGTCAAGATTAACAACCTGGGGTTGAAGTAAATTAAGCTATGTATAAGATCCGCGTTAAATCGAAGGATTTATATAAGAAAATCAGATCGTGGTATTGATAACATTCAGGGTTTATATATTGATAACACATTGATCGATTATACCTCATCTACTATGAATCTTGGAATTTGTTTCAATGAAAAATTAACTTGGTCTAACCATATAGCTAAAGTCTCCGGCAAAGTTCACGCCATGGCGCGAAATCTATGGGCAGTACAACAATCAACACCTCTTGATATACGAATGTTGCTAGCTAAGACATACCTTATACCTACACTCTTATATGGGAATCAGAAATCTTCCATAATTGCGATATTATCGACTTGCAACGTCTCAAAATTAACATTTAATAATATTGCAAGATAATAGTTTTCAATTTAAACGAAGAGACAGAATATCAGAACTGTTCTTATCCAAATTTTCAATATTGAGTTTCGAAAATTACTTATTATAGAGCTTTGGTTTCATGCATAAAATAGTTTATAACAAAGAACCTAAATATTATTCGAAATGATAACGTTCGCTCGCTCAAACCGAGGTAAAATAATTATACAGAAACGGTTTAAAAGCTCTAAGTCAGAAAAATTCTTTTTTATACACAATTCGTCTGTTGGAACAAAACTCCCACCAGACTACAGTTATAAGCAGGATCCCGCATTTTAAAGCGAACTTGCAATCATTTAAAATAAAAAAAAAAATGGAAGTATCCTATAATTAAAAACCTTTATAAAATTAACATCATTAAGTTTAAAACTTTTCCATATGAAACTAAAAAAAAACATAACATATATATACAAATTTAAATAATTTTTTGTTCTTTTACCTGATTAGTAACATAATTTATAAATGTCAAACAATATTAATATACTAACAAGGCAAATGGTTGAACCACTGACACCAACATTTAGAGAGAATTAAATTCTTAAGTTGTTAGACTTTACAAATAATAAAAAAAATAAATAAAAGCAATTACTTCAAATCTGATCTAAATAGCATGTACAACCTGGTGTTTCTCTAAAATATGATGGAACTTGAACATTACAAAAATGCCAAAGCACATCTCCTTTTTATAGATTAACCACACTGATACAAATTACTATATTAATAACGACATGCTTGAAAATGTTGAATCCTTTAGAAGATCCGAAATAATGTTCGGATTCGGAGACTGGATTTTTAGATCTCACATATCTATGACCGTCAATAAATCATATGGATCACTTGGATTTGTAATGTAATGTTGTAAATCTTGTACTGTTGATGAACAAAATTAATAATCACTTCGTGTTTTCTTTGTATGTGTGCTGTCCCCATTTTATTTTTCGTAGTTCCAGACATGTCTGGCCCATCCTGATCGTCTCACCAACTGGCGCCCTGAGGCAAAAGTAGACGTCGCCGCAATAATGGATCCCATAGGACATCGCAACTCCAGAGATTCGCAACGAAATGACAGTGGACGATGCACCGTGGCACTAAATCCGACCGCACCTCAATATTAAATCAATGTTTATGGTTTTTTTGTTTGTATATTTTGATTGTTAAATGAATTCATTGTTTGTCCCCTAGCTCCCTGCTTGCCCTATGTTGGCATTCCTGCAGGGCGGGATGTTCAGTTGACACCCTGTTAGTTTTAAGTTTAATGAATTGTAAAATACAACCCCTGCATTTATTAATGAAATATGAAAATTGAAATGACATTTAATGAATGAAACGTTCTCTCACTCACTCACTCTCTCAAATTACCCGAAGGTACGAATACCCCGCCAATAAATTGAATTTTAATTTATTTTTTAAACACCAAAGTTAATGCGTTTTTATTTGTTTTCCCTCATTGATAAATATTTTATTTAATTCCCGCCTTTTCAAGATTGTTATTGTATAAAATATTTAAGCATCCGAAAACAATCTCCGGGATTCGTATATTTTGGAGATCCGAATCCCGGGATTTTATAAAACTCGATCCTGAATGACAGCCCTAGTTTTTAACAGCGAACACTAGTACGTATAGTCTTATTCCATTATCACTAGCCATCTTAGGACTTAACAATCATAACACGAGCTATATCAACTGATTGTATTTGCGATGACTGTAATGTAACCGGCCAATCAATAAATAACTTCCTTTAAAAAAGTGGCAAAGCCTCTAATTTTTGCCCGATTATCAGCCAATCTATTTTTTTTATTGATAATTATTTTGGCAAAAAATCAGCACAATATGTAAATCAAATGGTCAACTTACTATGCGTGTGTTTTTATATATTCCAGTTACGTGACGTATGTAAAATATAAGACAGGTCGCATTACAATTGTGTTTGCATATTTTAAACCGTGTCCAGCCTTGATTTTTCAATCTAAGTACCGTTCATTAATTATACAGCGAAAATGTTTGATCGCGATATAATGTATAAGTAAAAGTATACAGTACAATGCTGCATAACGCTTCATTAACCCATTTATTTGGAAGCATCTTTACGCAAACCTTTTTAGAAAGGCATTTTAAGGCAAATGGCAACACTGGGCTGATTGAATGGAAATTATTAATCGTGAAGAATGAATACAGCTGTCCTTGGAATTTGGTGTTAATTGTCTTTTTTTCATATTTTCCGCCATAATAAACAAATGTAATCGGCTTTGATCACTCAAAAAGGTGTCTATTACTACTAACAAAAGATTTACAAAATAGATGAGTACTTGAAAAGTATACTCGTTATTTATTGTCAACCACGACCTTTGAGTGATGCAAGGCGGGCTGCCTAAACCATATGCACCACGGTGGCTCCCATGGATGTTTATATAATTTGTGTTAAAAATTTTTATTCCGCAAATATACATAATTAAGACCAATTGCTGCCCCGGTCAAACGAACTATCTACAGGTGTAGAATTCTATTCTCATAGCTGTGCTTTATTATAAATTTGGAAGGAAAACGCACCCGTATAGTAATTAACTCCCTCGACTTCAAACCCAGCTACGCTCATGGAATCTCCAGAATAGCCTTCTATTCCCTTTAAAGTAATCGAATCAAATAAAAATTCTAAAAACTATGCCCCAGCAAGAGTTTAGCAGTTAGAAAATATATTAATAACTCGCGTTATTTATCTCGTTAACTTAGATGACCCTACACCTCTGGCATTTTGGAGAAAGGTTTCTCCTGGCTTTTGTTATTATGTTTATACCTACTTTATTCTTTAACACTTCCTACAAATGCCCGAAATCGACCACAAAAGTGGCCTAAATGTAACTGACACCCTCAACTTTAAAGGCCAACTCGCTCATGTCTAATACAATCAAATAATTTTTTTTTTTAAACTGTGCCCCAACAATGATTTTTAGCTGTTAAAAAGACATTAATGTCCCCCTTTTTTATCTCGGTGTAAAACTGAACCTTTTTCCATTCGCAAAATGAACTAAACTGTAGTAATTATTGACATGATTTAGCCCTTTACGATTTTTTATCAACTTGGTCTAGTTTATAAGTCTCCTTAAATTTTTAGTTCCATCTACAACATTGTATTTTAGTTAATTTTTTGACAACACCATAAAAATTATATACCCCTACCCAAGTTAAAAAGTCAGTATTATTTTGGTTTATTGCTTAATTTTTGGAAAACACGTAACTAAACAATTGAGAACAGTCTCGACGAATGTGTCGCGACTAAACTATTTGTAAATCAATCATTCCACAGTACAGAAATTAAATATTAATGGAACAATAAACGTTTTCACTATATGAATATATATCATATATTAAAAATTAAAACTTTCTTTAAGCAAATGAGTACTTTATTATAAAAACTATAAATTCTAACAGTTAATAATACAATGTTTTTGTGAATAAAAAATTTTATGATCACGTGTTGGAATAGAGAGGTAGCTTCATTTGACTCGCTATTTAGACTTTTGACTTATCCTTTTTTTATTCCTGTAGGTTAATTTTTCACATATCACGCTGCGAAAAAATTGAAGCAATAATAAAATTGTTAAAAATTAACACCATGTAATGAAATATTATTTTTTAATTCTTCATTTTAGCAATGTAACCTACTTTGGGGGCTTTTTATCAAATGGGTTGTAAGGAATTCAACTTTTCTTGGAAAACGTATCTTTATAAAATTTGTACCTGAAACAATAGAGAAATAATTGAAGTATTCTATATCAAACTCTTAAAACTGATTTATTATCGATTGTGAAAGATATGTAATTAAAATTACATATTCTAGTTATAGAAAGCCAAAGTTTTAATATAAAACTTACCAATTCTCATTAAATTGTACGCTTGAAGGCAAATATAAAAAGTTGTCCAAATTTTATTTTTTATTATCTGAAATTAAATATTTTTTTACATTAAATAAAAAAAAAAAAAAAAAAAAAAAAATTATCTAAATAGCGTTTCCAAAAAATCGATGCTGATCAACGATATTTACGTCCTACGCTTCATCAGAGAGCATGTCCACGTCTACACGGGAAAGTCCCCATCAAAACAGTCCCTTTATCGCTCTATTCACATATTAATAAACGCCGTTAAACTTTAAATGACGCCTTAATCCCAAGTTAGTTTAGATTTCGAGCGACGCGTAGTGCGGTGATCAAATTGTCCGGAATTCTAAGCCTTGCTTTTGTTAAATAGGAGGTAGGGTAAATGATCCAGCTTGAATGATCCCGTAGGTATGTTTCCATTTATAAAGTTTCGAATTCCTTCGGTAGGTAAATAAGTGTGAGTCGAACAAATCTCGGAATTAATATAGAATGAATTGCTTCGTAGAGAAGCAAACAATTTAAGTTCACCACCGTCAAGCTCGAAATTAAATGACTGGTAATTGAATGGACTCGCTGAAGTTCCACTCTCGTTGTAATTAAATTGGAAAGGACAGTACATTTCCGTGGGGAAGCGCAGGCTTGCCAGATTATCAATAGTTTCCTAGCCGAGTTTTAACCAAGGCACCCGATATAATACGAAGTATTCGGCAATATTAATTGAGTTCTGGCATGTATATGATATCTCAGTGAATAACTCAACCAAATAAGCATCGCATTATCGACTTGCATATGATAGTGCTAATTTGTACCTCTTAGTGTTAGCAAAAACGGTGGCCGAATTTCGACAGTTGCACCATTAAGACGCATAAGACCTTCTATGTACCAAAAAGGCGGTTTAAAGGCAAAAGGCGAAGTTTTCAGTGTAATAGCTATATATTAACCAAAGACATATGATACTCCCCAGCCAAACGCATTGTGATGCCTTGAATCGTATCAGAATTATTATACACAAACAAGGTTTGTTTGCATTTGTGTGGACGTGTTTTCAAGTGCCTCCATAAATTTAAATTTCATTGTGAATATCTCGCTTAACTTGTTACTAAAACCTGACTTAACGTGATCGTAAAGCTTTGCATTCTGTGTCGAACATATTCGCTTGAGCCTTATTTGGTGTTGAAAGCTGTATTTTTGTTTAAGTTTTATAAAACTGCAAACCGCTCGAAAGCAATATTCAGGTTTCGTTGTTGCTTTTCGTGTTCTGTAAACAAAGAGAAAAGGGCGCTTTGACTGTGATACAAAATTAGAAACGTCATCTTATCCTAATCAACAGTGTTTGGTCAAGCCGAAACTTCATTCCACTGTTCTCCTTTTTGCTTTGATTGATAAAAGCTCACTTCAAAGTATTCTGTGCTTGTTGATCATGCTAAGTACAAATGCACTGTGTTGTGAAATAACAACAGTACTGAACTTTAGTTACACCTAAATTTCACTCTGATTTTGTATATGCCTAGAAATATACTTTGAATTTTACGTATTAATTGGGAAATAAATTTCACATTTGAATTCAAGACTGAATCAGTTTATATTTTATTGATTCGAAATATTTGGAAATATATTTTGAACACAATTCTTGTCTTTGAAATATTAAGAAAACTTTAATAAAATGACTTGCACTAAACCGTCGTTTCGTATCACAAATTGGATGAACAAATTGATTGCGTGCTGGATTTGTTATACAAGTTACCATTCAAATGTGCGCAATAGCAGCACGCACAATTTGACCAATTTACGTAAGGATGAAGGGTCTTGCGGTCTGGGGTGCGTGTGAAAAGTGCAAACATATTGATGGCGAGTTTTTTTACCTTTTTTAAAAACTGTAGAGCCAGACTCGATGGTATTTCGAAGGATTTCGATTTGATGTCAGATCGCTTTAAAAAAATTAAGAATCTTCTTGATAATTCTTCTAACTTGACACAGTTTACAGATCACCAACTGAAATTCTAAAAAAGAAGAATTCTAATCTTAACAAGAATTCATCAAACAATGGAAACATGAAAACAAGTTCTCCGACACCTATTTTAACGCAATATATTCAGGATTCAGAGACTGTTGTCAATTCCTATTATAACAACGCTGAACACTGCACATTTTACTTATTCCACCCATTATTATTTACCCCGTCGCATTCGAATTCACTGAAACCTGGAATCAGTTAGGAGCACCAGCTAACTGTGTTAAACGATACTAATGCATTCTTTTCTCCTTTTATTACACCTACAAATCAATCGCCTGCTGGTTCAGCTCCAAACCTTTAAGGGTCTTACCTGGAATGAAAACCATTTTTGCTGCCCGCTTTGCTCCAGAAACAACTGAGGATGATATTCTTTTCTACATAAAATCAAAACTGAATGAAAATGTAGATATTAAGGTATCTAAACTGCAATTTATGGAGAGAAGGAACCAAGTCGTCATTCAAAATTTCATTACCTGAGGCACAAGTACCAAAATTTACAGATGTGACCTGCAAGATATGGTCTTGAATAAATCTGGTGGCGGCTCCTAATTGCTGTTCTTCGAAAATTTGCTTAATCCAAATTTGGTATTCCAAACGAACTTCAAATTGATATTGGGAGTGAAAAATAAGGTGCGGCCATAATTCATTGTTTGTGACTTCCTCCTTATATTCCTCGCTGTTTTGTGCTAACGATGTTTCAACTGCTTATTTGACTGCAATCACATCGGTCCATTAGCTACTACAAGATCCTTCTTATTTGATTTGTTTTGTCTGATGATTTTAACAATTCATCTATTACATGGAATTATTGTTGAGCGGAAATGAATTATTCCCGTACAATGCTAAGAAATGATATCAATCTGAATTTGTTTGAAAGATTTGTTAAAAGATGGTATTTTTCAAATTAGCTACATACAAAATTCGAAAAATAAATTACTTGATTTATTTTTTACAAATGAACGAAAATATGTATTTTTATCAATGCCGTTGTAAATCCTGAAGATGTTTATCATCCCACTGTTTGTATAAATATAAATATGTCTTTTTCGAGATCTATGCGAAAAAAACTCGTATTGAAAACTGATAATATTCTTATTTCAATACGAACTGATTACGAAAAAACTGACACTCATTACTATAAGATTGTGATTGGAATAAAATCTTACCAGCGAGAATCTTGATGAATCATAAATACATTTTATGGAATACTTTGAATTCATTCAGGTTTGCCCATTCTTTTCCATTATTCGAGTAACTTCTCACGACTGTCACTTGAAGTGCAATAAATTACGTAACTTGAAATGATAAAGAATAAACTTTATAAAAAAGTATAAAAAATTGGATCTGCTCTACTGACTATGTCAAAAACTACTTATCATTACTCGCATCATTCAGAATACAATTTTGTGAAATTTAACAATCCTTTATAACACTATAAATTTATCGAAAATTAAAATGAATGATGAAGTTAATCCGAAGGTCATTTTACAGATTGTTCTAATTCTAAACTCAATAAATGTTGTATCAAGACCTGTCCTATTGGTGCTTTGAAGCGGCAGGTGTAATGAATCTATTATGTATTTTTTTCTTTGCAACACTTACTGCCATAAGGATTTCAAGCAATGAGATTCGGTACCCATATAGATACAGGAATATCGACATTTCTACTCCATTTATTCTCTGATATTGTGTCTGATTATATGGAAAAGATAAAATGTTCATATCGTCCGGGCCCTGGTGGGTTCCCAGTAACATCCTCAATATGTGCTCATTCTCTTTCGACTGCCTCTTGCATTTCTGGTTAATGAATCGTGCGCACAGGCTACTTTCCTACGTGTGAAAGAATGAATGTATCATTGCCGCTATTTAAAAGATGGAAGCAAGTCAGGTATTACGAATTATAGAGGCATTGAATAAAATTAAGTGCTATTCCAAACCGATGGAGAAATTATTTCAGATTATTTCTTGAATCATCAAAGTTCACCTCTCTTTTACTGCTTAAACAACATGGCTTCAGAAATTTGTTTCGGCCATAAACAAATATCTCTGGAATTGAACTCAATGCTTAAGTGAAGCTTTAGAAGATCGTTTACAGGACTGATGTATTTATACTGATTTTAGTAAGGCGTTTGGCCAAAGTAAAAAACCATTCCGTTTTACTGTACAAACATGCCATCGCATGGCTCACGGTGAATTAATGGTATCCTGGTTTGGAAAGTTATCTGAAAGAATCGTACTTAATTGTAGTTATTTGATAACATTATTTCGAAGATCAATACATGTGGCCTTCTGTGTTCCACAAGGCAGTCATCTTGCCTCAATTTGTTTGCCTTATTTATAACATGACCTTCCATCAGCCAATAATTTGGTTACACTCGCATGTATGCTGAACCGATGTTTAAAATTATAGAGATTATTCGGAATAGTTGATGGACTAATCTTACGCCATCTGATTCTGAAGTAGCATTGTACAGATGTGCTCATCAAATATGATGGAACTGAACATAAGGAAGTGCAAGCAGTTATCTCAGTTTTATAGTTTAAATTTATTTGAACACGAATTAATTACTTGAATGACACAATGCTTGTAACTTGATTGAATCCTATAAAGATTCTTGAATACTTTTGATCGCAGGCTAGATTTAGATCCACATTTCCATCGATGTGTAATCAAAACATTTAGAAGCGACAGATGGAGTTTCCAATGGCGCTGGTTACTTACGTGATTCGTCAAGATCTTCCTTATAATCGACTATGTGTTTCGATTATCAATCACTGCGCCGTCGAACACTGTTGCCAGTAGTCGTTTTGTAATTGAGCCTTATTTCCTGTCAGTCGGCTGCATCGATTTGCCCAATTCCTTCTTTAAGGTCCCCACTCGAAGCTGATTAACTTACATTGTAGATTTTTCTTTCGTTATTTCACTTCGACACCAGATAGTTACGTTTTTATATTTGAGGCGTATTTAATTACCGTAATTTAAAACAGCAGTTCTTCTTCAAATAACGACAATTACAATTTATTTGTTTAACTGATTGGTTTCACATTATTTGGCTCTACGATGGTGTACTGTATAAACTTTTGTTACGACTGACTTTACTGCTCTTCTCCGCTAGGGGTTTATATACGAGAGATTTCGAATGTTGCTCGTAATTGGCACTACAACCTTTCGAGATTAAGCTACTACCTTGTAGATGTCGCACGGACGACATCTCACATATTTATCGACTTATGTTCATTGCCTCGGCTATCTAGAACTTTCTATGGGGCGTTATTGTACACGGTGAGTATGGCACCACATACTTTTAGGATTATTATATATCTTGGCTGAGTGCTTCTCCATCTGTGCAGCGTAAGGGATTTATGGTCCATATTACGATATTATAACAAAAAGGTGTATACTGTTTACAATGAACGATTGGGAAAACTAAGAACAAAAAGATGAAGTACTAGAAAATTAAAGAAATGATAACCAAGTTATGACGTAATTTTATCGTTACAATTTGAAATTGTAACATTAACGGAAACTAATTCAAATAACTTAAAGTCTAGAAATGATCAAATTTTCGTAACGAGTACTGTCTAATAATATGTGCATTACTATAGATTTTTTTGTATGAGAAACAACATATTTTTTACGAAAAATGAACTTGAAAGTGAGCTGATGCCAATTTTCTTACGTACAGATTCCTATAGTTACTAATTGTTTGGTATAAAAATTACCAATGAAATCATTTTTAGTTCAAATGTAATTAAATTTGATAGACATTTTCGTCAACAAATCATAGATTACAATTTCTTGAAAAATTTGCAAATTATTAAATAAATGTTTCAATTGTTCAATAAACTGGTTGTGCCTTTACGAACTGATTATTCTTAGCAGTAATTGTCAGCAGTGCGATGAACTTAAATGCAAAGTACAAAAGTTCTTGATATCGGCAATAGTGGAATGTGATTAATGTAAAGATGATGTTACTTGAGTTTGTTTTGTGGTATTACATGAGCGTCGGGGTGTATTTTATTTTTGTTCATTAGTGTTTGTGTGTGTAAGTGTTTGTATTCGCGGATGTTTATCTTGGCTGGAATGAGGTGTTGTTTTCAAAAGGGCATGTGTTTTTGTTGTTGGAATGTTTTTGGCTTTGCTTCGGTTTTGTTTGGCCATGGCTTCAGTTGTTAAGTTGGCGTGCGTGGCTGTTGCATCTTTTAAAAGTAGGTATTGCAACAAGCGAGTATAAAGGCATGGAATATTTTGGATTTTTGAGACATATGTTGGTATTTGTTATTACTTTAAGATGACTTTTTATTTAAATTTTATTGTAGTTTAGAAAAAAGTTATTAAGAATATTTAGGAAATATGTTGAAATTGAAAAGTGTTTTGAAATTTTATATTGAGTATGCTAAAAATTAATATCAGATTCAGTATTGAATTTGGCAAAATTTTTAGTTTATTCTCAGCGATATAGTTTAATTCGATAACATAGGTAAGTATTTTTTTATATGCTTTCTTTTAAAAAATATTTTTTATGTATATATTATTTGTTAATTTAATTGTTTTGGAAAAACCAGTTTAATGATTTTTTCTTTTTTGTAAAAACAATATTTGAATTTCAGGAGCAAACTCCAGATGGATTCGAACAAATTAAATAATAGGAGAATGTAAGTTCTTTTAAAATTGGCTTTACTTATCAATAGAATATTTATGTTTTGTGACCTTTTTCATCATCAAATTACAGTGTTTTACATGCCTTATTTTATATTCTTTAAATCAAACTTTTTTTTGGAACCAATTGTAATATTATTTTAATGTAAAAACAATATTTAATTTCAGGAATAACCCCTTAAAAATTTGGGACAAATTTTTAGTACTCTTGCTCATTAACATAATGAATTTGGTTAAGGATCTTTAACTTTCTTTTAGCCCTGACAGTCATCTTATCTTTTTACATTAACCGTCAGCCTTCGTTCATTTTGACTACGCTCATTTTCAACGCTATAATTTTCATCGGTGAGGAAAGAAGTGAACCAAAAACTGAGTCTATTTTCTTATTCAAATTCTGGTTTTAAGTAGGTTTATAAACAAAAATTCACTTAAAACGGTTCGAATTAGTACTAAACTTTTTTACCATTTTGCCCAATAGCGACTAAAATGCATTTTAAATCGAAAATGAAATACGTGTTCTCATTTCGACGAAATGATTGACTGTCCTAGGGTTACACTCAAGAATACTTTGGTTTTTTATGGCAATTATTATTTTTTTCATTAATTTTTTCGAAAACCTTATTTAATATTGTAATTCAGAGTAAACCCAAATAATTTGGACAAACTTTTATATTTCCCCTCAGGTACAATTAACTAGAGAATTGGTTAAGTTTTATTAAAATCGTTGGCTTTCTTTCAACTAAAATATTTATTTTATTATAACCTTCACATCGATAACAACACAGTTTTATGAGAATTAGAATACTTAAAATACTTCATTATTTCTCTAATTGTTTCAAGTACAAATTTTATGAGATACGTTTTACCAAAGAAACTTAATTCTTACACCATTTGAAAATGCCCATCTCTCTCTTG